>JAQIXS010000129.1:0-65115 GCA_034700785.1 Rossiulus vilnensis | reverse complement strand
TGCATCCTGGGCGTCCGACGTGGATACGAGCCGCTCTGTATCGGGCTTAGTAGTCCTTATAGGACAATCCCCGGTAATGTGGCGATCGTTGCGTCAGACCATGATAGCCTAGTCCACTATGGAGGCCGAGGTTATGGCCGCGGTGGGACTGGTGAAGGAGTTACTTTGGTTGTGTCGGTTTTTAGATGAAACCCAGCCAATCGAACCTGGGGTCCTACAAAAACCATGCTTGTTCCTTGACAACGAATTTGCCATCCACGCAATAAGGAACGAGTTTGAAAACAACACAACTAAGTACTTCGTGATGAAATTAAGATTTGCTAGGTACCATTTTAGGAAAGGGTTATTTAAATTGTGTTTCGTGAATTCCAAGTACAATTTAGCAGACTTGCTCACGAAGCTTTTTTTACTGTGCCGCATTGAAACGTTAACCCCGTATTTGAGGGATCAGTCGCCATGATTGGGATGGTGATGACACGCTACGGAGGAGGATGTTGTCATGAAGATGTAGCATGTCCTCATGCTGTCCCTATATACCTTAACAAATGGTTAAGTGATATTTGTGCCCTGGTCCTGGAATGGAGAAGATATCTATCTATGGCCCTAGATCGGAAAAAGAAAAGAAGGTCTAATGTTAACGTTAAGTTCAAAATAGATTGAACATTAAAGAAGAACATTAACGTCAATTAACATAAATGTTCATGAAGCTGGCACCTTAGGGTCTCAGTCATTTTTTTAGAAACAAAAACAGACGCAAGGGGGCACATACTGCCTGGCGCCTATGAGACTCTGTGTTTTGGTCGGCCATTGTAAAGAAAAACCCAAGATGGATGTGTTTGTTTCAGTGCTCATCCTGTTTTTGTTCCTTTGTCCAAAAATAACGCCTGTTTGGAGGCGTTTTGTTGTTGGCAAATGGATTTTGAGCTGATTGTGCTGATTGCGCCAATTGTGCCGGTTCTTGCCGTTTTGGATTTACCTCTGAGATATGGATATGCTTGGCCGAAATAAAAACCCTGCACACAAGGTAAAAACTTTCTGATTCACCATTATTCCACCCTTCGACGGTCTGGCGGCAAAAAAGAACATTATCACAAACAAGGCCATGGTACGGATACCATCGATCGCGCACACAGAAGTAATAAATTCTGGTTCAGAAATTTTTAAGTGGTTACCCCGAACCACTCTAACGTGAGAAGCGACCACGTTTGTTTTGGCGGTAGAGCTGGGTTTATTCTTGGGGCAAGTCCACTTAATGTGGTCAAGCAAACCACGTGGCACTAGAATCTAATGAAGGTTTAGTACTTGGTTTGTCTGTCTCTTTGGGCTTGGTATCCTCCCGCCTGGAATGATGTGGCACTCGGTCTCGATCCGACTGTCGGGGATCGGACCTACCCCCGGGTTTTTCCTGATCGTTTCTCCTGGGGTGGTTTGGCGGCGATCGGGGTTGTCGTGTGTCGTGGCGAGTGCCCCAATGGCCAGTTCTTATGAGCGTGCGCTCATGTTTAAAGAGAAGTTTTTTCTAATTTCCTCATGGTGTATATGCCGTCGAGTGATAGCCCTCGTTACCGCATCTTCTTCTGGGCGGTCAAAAGCATTTTTTAGTTTCCGCATGGCATCGGGATACGAACGCAAGGATCGGGCATGTCTTGCCCACCATAAACGAACCGTGCCCTCAAAGCCGTAGGATAGGGCAATGAGAGCATCTTCCTTCCGAACCTTGTTCCCGATGCGCACCTGTTCATAGTGGAAAGCCCACCCGTCGAAGTCTCGGTTTCCGGGGATGAATGGCTTCACTGACTTGAAAATTTTCATGAGATTCGTCGGCTTTAGTCTAGGCCAGTCTCTTTCGTCTTCGTCACGACCAATTCCCATGTCCCGATCGGGTTGTCGTTAGTGTCTCTGGCGACTGCGACCGGCTGATAGGTTGATTGGTATGGGGGTCCAGCCGGGTCAGATGCGTTCGGCTCGTCTTTGCCTGTCTCTGAATCATCTGGTCGTGCGATCAGTCAGAATCTGAAGTAGAGTCAGAGGTGGTTTCCGAGGACGAGGATTCAGAATCACTTCCTCCCAACCGTAAGCGTCGTGGAGAAGGCTGTTGCTCCCTTTTTTTGGTCGGAATCACTGTTTCTAGAGCCGTAATGCGAGATCGTAAGCTCCGATTTTCTTTTTGTTGGGCAGTAGGAAGACTGTTCAGGTTGGTTTGGGTTGCTTCTAACAGAGCGACCCGCTCTGTGTGGCAAGCCGCTTCGAACGCCGACTGTTCTTGTAAAGTCATGACTAAGGCATTGGTTTGTCCGGTGTAGCTAGCCAGAATCGGATGGGCCAAGCTGAGGCGGGCTACTTCTTCAGGAATGATCAGCCCGCCCCCCAGAGTAGCTTTTACTGCGGGGAAGTTGGGAGGTCTGTCCGGTGTACTATTAATCGGACGCGACGTGGGGGATCCCGTGTCCATCATTTGAGTAAGTTTAGTCGTAGGAGACGATGCGGTTCGCCTTCTACGTTGGGCGCCAGTTATAAGCGTGGACTCGGCAGGGTCGTTACTCACCTGATCAAGGAGAGACTCGATCCAAGGTACTCGGCTGTCGGGTCTTATTCCCGACCTGCTCCGGGGGAATTGGCCCGATTTTCACGTAATCCCTGGGTTGATCGCTTCAGCTGGTTTCGCGGGCACAGGCTGAGGCACGCGATGAACGTGCCAGACGTGGCAAGCGGTTTCAGGGCCTCTGAAAAAATATTTTGCTTCTTGGTTTTGATGGTAGAAATCTTGCTGTAAGCCATGCTTAACGTGAAATGAAAAAACACGAGAAAATGACTAATTTCTCGGCAACGCTTTTTGGTAACAAATTGCTGCTATTGAACGGGTCAAAACAATCGATACAAAACGCATGGAATATTTGGTATTGATTGATGTTCTTAATGTGTTTTTAACTGAGTTTTTTCCCGTTATCTGCTTTATGTAAGTTGATCTATGTTTAAGGCACTTCTGCTTCGCGTCTTGTCATGTTTCCTTTTTGAATGATGCTCAACGCAATATATATAGAATTTAATTTCATATATGGATTCGTATCTAAAAAAGTGTCATTAATTCATGAGCTCGGTGGTTTCGATTTCACACTTCTAATGACAGTTAGAAATGTTCATAAAACGCGATTGTGTAATTGATATGTTGGTTTGTTGTTGAATGTGTTAGAAATGGAACATCTTTTGTCGAAACATCTGCTCGTCTTCGTTTTTTTACTTCTTTTTTTAAAAATAAAGTGAATGACGATACTGAAGTAGACGTAAGTTTATCAAGCATTACAAAGATCGATTTGGCAAAAGTTCTACTTATTTTTTCCATAAAAGCTTTTAACTATACCGTCATGCCAAATACAACTGGTGTAGAATCGTGTTTAACTTATTTTATTTAGCATAGTTTTTATTTGAACATTACCATAGGAAATAAAAAGGTATCAGACATGACAGGCTACTAAAATTCAATAAATACACGTTATTGCTCAATACATTTTTATCAGTGAAACAAGTTTGAGGTATTGCTTGTAATTTTTTGAAATGCGTGTATATAATTCTGTGACAACTGATTGATTTTATCTCAAGCATTATTAGGAAAATTAACAATCGTTTTGACATCGGACACATTATTGCGATTATGTATACAGGATGCATCGTAATGAAAGTACTTACGTAATCATCACGGTGCAGATTAAACATAGATCAGGGGCGTGGTCTGGTTTTCTTTCCAAAACTTAATTTTTTATCAAACGTTACGTTTATTTGGAGAATTACTTACTTATGTTTAAATACATTATTCTTAATTCGTATGCATGTATACCAAACCAACCCATCTTGATTTTAGGGAAGTTAGTAACAGGTTCGATAAATTCACAAATAAGTCCAAATTTATTTACCATAATGTTCGCACATTTTCTGCTGTTATCACAATGTAGTGTTGCTGTGTTTTATCTTCTACAATCATTAAAATTGCGTTTTATTAATGGCATACTACTTATTTGCTGCCACACAGTGTCAAGATGCATGTACTTGTTTCACTATTAATATTTTATCACGTTTATAAACTAGATACATAATTGATTTGATCGCAAACGCTATTAGTAAAATTAACAAACATTTTCGCGTGGCCTTATAGCGATCTAGTGTGTGAGTAGGCTACATATTTACTATTTAGATACAGTCTGGCACTATGTTCCACTTCCTTGTCAGTTTTCTGGTTATATATAACGGGTCGATCGGACTTCTGTACAATTTTTTTGAAGATGAAGAATTTACATCGCAGCAATCATGCGTATGCGTGCCTTAAACCGTTGGCATGTTTTGGAAGAATAATAGGACTGTTTCCGACGTCCACTATAGGATGTCTTTCAAATTATACTTTAGAACGGAAAAAATGCACATTTGCTGGCATTTCTTGGGTGGCTGTTTGTGTCCTTTATTTTTGGTGCATCTACGACGTTAAAAATTCGATGTCGACCAAGGCAGACGACAAATTAATGGTCATTTCCTCTCTCAGCGTGTTTTTTATTAACAAATTATGCAGCGTTTCAATAATTTTGCATTTTTTCGTGAAGCAATCCATGTTTATCAGCTATCTGGAGTCCTGGAACGAGCATTCGTCAGTTGTAAATATATTTGTTAAAAAGCTAAAAAGATTGGTGATTTATACAATCATCACCCTCATAGGCAATATTTCAGTTTTTGCGACCACTTTGATTGTGTATCGACTTTATGGTTACATTCCAAACGAGCTCGGCGATGCCCGCCAAAATGTGTTTGTTAGAGCAAATATACCCATGTTAGGTGACATTATCGGCTTTTCTCATCAATGCTTCCTCACCTGTTTTATTTGGTATTTCTGTTATGCATTGAAGTGGTATTTTGTGGTGATTTTTTCAAAGCTGGATGCCCTAATCTCGACTAAAAATATCAGTTTCGAATTTATCCAAATTGAGGCGTTGCGTGTGGGACATCAAGCATCCTGTATGCTTATGGAAGACCTGAATAATCTGTTGAATCCAATCATCTCGCTGTTTTTAATAACGCAAACAGTGGACATTTGTTTTTCACTCGGAAATTTGGCCACTAGTCAACTGGATCCAATGGCTGACAAATTCGAGGATGGTTTGCGAGTCTGCTTCATATTATTTAGATTGGTTTTACTAACCATAATCTGTTTATCGGCGGATCAAGTTACTAACGAGGTAACTTAATGTATTTTAAGATGAAACAATACAATCTACATTTATATTTAATCTAAATTACCCATATTTCAAATGGTACGAGTATAAATGTGTGGACTTCAAAAAAATTCTAGTCGTGTTCATTTTTGAAGTCAACACATATATTTAATCTAGATAGGATTATTGTGATAAATTTCGTAACCTTTTAAAAGCAACTTAATGTTAACATTACTTGATATAGCATCCATTTATTGATAAGGCTGTACAGCATGCCTCTGGAAGCTTTTAATTGAAACATGAAATCATTAATATGCATAGCATGCATACATGTAGCATGGTAAAACCATCGTTTCATTAGACACCCAACGAAAATTTAATACGAAAATTCAAAATGGTTCTGAATTCTTTTTATGAGCTTGTTGTGATGCAGGTATGAGAAAGCAATGGGAAAATTCTACATAGCAATTGTAAGCGATTTTACGAAACTTCGAAAAAATCTAAACGGAAATGCTAACAATTTACGTCATTACATGTTTTATCATATACAGTCAGTTAAAGGACTGCGTTTGATCCATCGGTCATCATTGTGCCATTTCACGCGTGAAAGTAAATTTCAGGTAAGCATGTTAATTGCTTTAACAACATTTTCTATTTGCATGATTTTTGCTGTGCCTAACCTACATGCATGTTCAGGGCAAAACATCAAGTGATATCAACTCGACAAAGGTTACTGTTTAGAGGCAATAGGCAGGTTCATTCCAAAAAATGTGGCTTTTCATGGCTGTCTGTAACAGTTCGTTTTTTCGTAGATTTGCTTAAATAATTAAGCGTAATCTGTCATTTTTGTGGATAATTTTGATTTAAATTTTTTAAATAAAATTTAAATATTTAAAAATGTCACTGCATTGCTTTGATGAGTAGGCTACCTGCAAGATCGGGTTTTAAAAGGACAACTTATTAATAACGTAGACTTTATTAAAACAGAAAGCAACAATTAGTATGAAAAATGCATTTACGGATTTTAGGGCATCCATTTTAAGACATTTCATAGTAGCGAAACGCAGGTTTTAAAACGATGAAAATATTAACATGCAGTTAACCAGTCATTTACAAATGTATGATGCTTTCTGAACGTCTCTTGTTATGTTGACTATATTATTGACCTATTAATTTAATGGTTTAATATATTTTATTTGTCAGCTTCAGTTGTTCGAAACCACTTTAATGTCAAAACCACCAAAACTGTCCGCCTCGGGGTTTTTTTCTGTGGACAAGAAGTTGCTTTTGCAGGTTGGTAAACGCGAACTGATTGAAACGTTTCAGTAATAAAGTTAAAATATAACCTTGAGCTGTTCACTGGGTATAAATAGTTTAATCGTAGTTTTTTCCAGGAAACAAAAATACATGCATAAACTTTCCTAGTTCGTGTTTTTATAAAACCGATTCATTCTAATATAATCTATAATAGGGATTGTAATTATAATCTAATTCTATTCGATACCACACAAGCAGCATATTAATGCCATGTGGTAGGGGAGGGGGGGTTGTGGTCAATTAGTTTAACCCAAATTTATACACATGAGTGCAATCACAAATTTTGAACAGTTAGAAAAACTGAAGTATGATAGGGAAGGGAATACGGTCGTGGCCGATTACAAAACTACTATCCCAGCATGCACTTGAAAATATTGGAGAAACCACGAAAACCACAAATAGGATAGCGGACCAGTGATTTTAACCGTGGACTGCCGAATGCAAGGCGGACGTTCTGCCACTAAGCCACTTTGCTCGGATTCTTACAAACGTTTTGATGTCAACTCAAATTGTTATATTAATAGGCCATGTTTGTAACATAAAACTTACGCTTTTGGAATTACATTTACAAGATAGCTTATTTATTATTTCAGATTTTTGGTCTTATAATTACTTACGTAATCGTCATGGTGCAGATTAATCAGAGTCCAGGGGCGTCGTCCTGCCCTCAAAATGCAACTGTTTTATTTAAGAAAAGTTGAACAATTTTATTTACTTCCCCATGTAAATTGGTATTTATGTATAACCAAACGACACAGTTTACCAGCAAGTTACTTCCACACGTTAAAAGGCACAATGATAGCCGATGGATCAAACGCAGTCCTTTAGCTGACTGTACATAATTTAATACAAGGTCATCTAGATAGATACTATTTCGATCAGTGTCCATTGAAACGTTCAAATTTATTCACTATCCTGATGTTAGCGTTTACAACGAATTGTGTTTTATGTGGGACCTACTTGATGTCACTGTCAATTTCTAGTTCAACTTCTGGTAACAGTCACCTTTTTAAGGCAGCACAGGCACAGGACTTTCTATATCTTAGAAATCTGGTGCTAACAAATTAACAACCCAGAATAGCCAGATTATAATCATAACCAGAATGAATCAAAGAATAAAAACTAATTTCTTCATTTTATTTAATATTGTTACCAACTTCTGGCTAAGCAGTACAAAAATGGAAGATGAAATATCTTAATCCAGCTGATCAAGACGTAGCACTTGCTAAATATGACAATAGATTTCGGGCATCTAGATAAATTATTTTGCTTGTTCATTTCGAGGGGAAATCTTGCTGTAAGCCATGTTTAATGTAAAATTACCAGCACATTAAAAATGATAACTTTTGGAGACAAATTTGTGCTAATTCGCACAGAATATTTGGTATTGATTGATTTTCTTAATGTAAGTTTTAACTGAAAATGTTTTCGCAATATCTCCTCGGTGTAAGTTGATCTATTTTAGCAATATCTGCTTCGCGTCATGTCACGATTACTGTTTTGAATGATGTTCTCTATACATCTGCTATATAATTTATTTATAAATATGAATGTTTATTGGAAAAGCAATTTTCTAATTCTTGACCTTGTAAGTTTCGAAAGGATCGTACAATTGATGTTTGATTGTTGTTGAACGAGAACCATTTCATTAATTATTATAATCCATTTGGCATAAGCTCTTATTTCTTCAGAGAATTTCAGTTATGAAACATGTGCGTTGAAAAACTGCTAATCCCATGTCCAAAACAGTTTACATTGAAATAATGACCTCATTAGATTTTCTTCCAACATTAATTTTCAGCGTACGAACGATTTAATAAATGATAAAAAACTCAATACTGTTTATAAACTATATCAAATGCTTTAGCAAAGTTGATTAAAATTGCATCGATTTATTTTTTCTTTATCTAAAATAGTTAGAATGGCATGCGTAATTAATCCTTTTCTCAATCTTCAAATTTGCGATTTGTTCCAATACTTATTCCCTGCCGCACATTGTCGTATTGCATGCTTGCGTATAAATATATTGTCATTAACCAGTGATAAAAGGAAATCGTATGATATGTAATATCATTACATCGTATGATATGTGATATCATACGATGTAATCATGTTTATTAACAGGAAAATTGTGCCTTAAATTCTTGCAATAACAATGTATATTTATCTTTACCTCTATTAATTATATTGTAGTGCCTGAGGAAGATTCAATTAAGGAATCGAAACGTAGCACATTAGAGAATGAAATTAGCTGTGATTCTCCTGGCAATTTATTTATTGAACAGGCTATACATGTACAGTATGTATAGTATATGTAAAGGCATGTTAATATGTAGCATTTTTGTTGTATACTGCTGGGTGAGAAATTAATTGTAGACCATATTGTATATGGACATACAATATTTGACTTATTCCATTAATGGTCAAACCGGAAATTTTACACAAATGGACTAATATGGCCCTATGTGTCGATTCATCTTTATAAATATTTTTTAAATTTTACATATGACCATTTGTTGGGTCAACATATTTACAGACACTAACATTATATCTGTATTTGTCCATGCCTGGATAATACATTAGAATCCAGTAACTTATAGTTAATTTACAATTTTTTATCTTGGCATGTGTGTGTTACATTTTCTTAAAGAAAATGTGCAGCAATGCGATTGTCTTTTGTAGAAAATCTAAAATAATAATAATGTAATAAAATGAATCTACAGGTAAGATCACATTTTCCTTACATTCATGAAGGAAATTTTAGTTTTTGTATAATTTAAAGACATCATAAAAGGTTAGATTCAAAGTTAACAATTTTCCATTAACCATAAAATCATTTTCCAAGGCATTCTTTAAGGCACACGAGGATAAAATGGTGTCATGTTTTCTGTACGTTTTTTGGTACATGGGCCATGTTGTAAAATTACAAACTGTTGTCTTTACAAACTCGTATCAGTGTGTGGCACCAGTCAAAATAATAAAAAGAGCTGGTTTTAATCGCGTTACACCATAATAAATAAGAAATTAATTTACTATTTTAGTATATTTTATTTGTATAGCTTCAGTTATTCGAAACTACTTTAATGTGAAATCCACCCAAACTGTCCGCTTCTGGATTTGTTTCTGTGAACAAGAAATTATTTTTGCAGGTTGGTAAACGCAAACAAATCGAAACGTTTCAATAATTAAGTTAAAATTGTTAAAACCCAAGTTAAAAAAGTTAAAACCCACGAACTGAGTATTGCCCTTTTGTCAGTTTTTCCATCCAGGTAACGAAAATGTAAACTTTTCCAGAGCGTGTTTTCATTAAATCGCGTTATTTTATGGACATTTTTAAAACGTTCTGATGAAAATTGATTTCGTTATATTGATGGACCATGTTTATAATTACTGCATGCGTCTTTCTAAGCGAACGTGTATGTGCAAATATTCCTTTATTATTTCAGATTATTGGCGTTATAATTACCCACGTAATCGTCATGGTGCAGATTAATCAGAGTCCAGAGACGTCGTCCGGACCTCAGTCTGGAACCCTATTATTTTATAAAACTTGAGCCCTAAAACTTTCTAATTATTTTTTTATCATTAATTTCGTGTATTTGCTGTTGTTCTACAATGTAGTGTGTTACTTTTTGTGTGCACTTAATCAGACTTTCATTTTCAAGCTGTTTCAATGTGGATAAGTGGTTTCATGACATTTCTATTAATTTTTATGGGGGTAATCTTGCTGTAAGCCATGCTTAATGTAAAATAACCAGCATTCTTGGTGACAAATTTCTGTCATTGACTGTAGCCTGCGCCGTCAATCGATACGAGTCGCATAGAATATTTGGTATTGATTGATGTAGGCCTACTTATGTCAGTTTTAACTGAAAATGTTTTCGCATTATCTTATCGATGTACGTTTATCTACATGTAGTTTAGCAACTTTTGTTATGTGTCCTGTCACGATTTCTTTTGGAATGATGCTCCACGCTATATCTGCTATAGAATTTATTTTTTAGATATGAATGCGTATCGGAATAGAAATGCTATTAATTCTTGACTTTGTGTGTTTTTTTTGGTATTGCCGACTTTTTACTTTCCTCCTACCCACGCACACAAGATACATTTAAAGTCGGTTCTAAGAAATGGTAGTTATGATAATATCCCACCATGCTTTGCTGTAGTTTTCAATGCCGTTTCTCAATAAGGATTATTTTAAAAAAACTTGCACTATTTGACATAAACAAGATATACATTATTGATGGTTAAAAGAAGTAGGAGTAATTCCTAATTTTTGATCAATTTGGTTGAATCAAAATCTGTGAGGTTTAAACAAGTAGTGCGCAGTTGGCATTTGCACCTTCATATGCAATATTTCATTTTATACAGTTATTGAACTTGTGTATCGACTACAATTTATTTTTCTAATCTAGTTCGAAGATGCCGACCATAATTTTTTTGTAAGTAGTTTGAGTAGACTATACTGTCGACGAAACTATTCGTGTTGGATTCTTTTCCATCATCAAAGAACAAAATTCATAATAATATATTATCTTTTATGCAATAAAGCTCCAGTTTTTTCAGCAAATATTTTTACAAGGAATTGTTATCTACAATATGTCATGAATAAGTAATGATGCGTTTCGCAGTCATCACATAATCAAATTTGCGTTTTTTTAATGGAGTACTACTTATTCCTCCGGGTCTCCATGCATTGTTACTAAACTTGTCTCGATCAGTATTAATATATTGGCATACTCCTAAGCAATATACAAAGTACATAACCCAAACACTATTAGGGAAATTAACAAACATTTTTAAATTGGACACATTATGTAACGATTATATGCATGTATGCATCGAATTGTGTAAAGAACTAATTCAAATTGTTGTCAATATATACTTGTAAAATACACTCATGCACAATGTGCCATTTACCTACCGGCTTTCTAGTTTATGCGCCAGGTGGTTTGGAATTTCACTTGCGTTTTTGACGATGAAACTCCTGCATCGCCGAAATCTTACGTACGCGGGTCTTAAACCGTTGGCATGTTTTGGAAGAATATTGGGACTGTTTCCGACGTCCACTATAGGATCTTTTTTAACTGACACTTTAAAAACTCAAAAATGCACATTTGGTGGCATTTTTTGGGCGGCTGCCTTTGTGGTTTATTTTTGGAACTTCTACGAGTATAAAAACACGATGTTAGGAGATGAAGAGAATGGATTTTTTGTCATATATAGTGTTAGCGTGCAGTTTGTCAACAAATTCTGCAGCGTATCACTATTTCTGCATTTCTTATTGAAGCAGTCCAGGTTTGTCAGCTATCTAAAGTCATGGAGCGCGCATTCGTCAGTCGTGGATTTATTTGTGAAAAAACTGAAAAGAATGGCGGTTTATATGAGTGTCACACTCATAGGCGGTATTTCAGCTTTTACAACCATTCAGCTTGTGTATCGACTAAAATTTAATTTTCCAATGATGATTAGTAAGAAGGTCCAAAATTTTTTTGTGATAGGCGTTCTTCCAATGTTGGGTGACATCCTCTGCTTTTCTCACCAGTGTTTCTTGATCTGTTTCATCTGCTATCTTTGCTACGCATTGAAATGGTCTTTTGAAGTGATTTTTTCGCAGCTGAATGTTCTAATCTCAAATACAAATATCAATTTCGAAATTCAGATTGAAACGTTACGTATGCGACATCAAGCAACCTGTAAGCTAATGGATGACCTGAATAGCCTGTTGAATCCAATCATACCACTAGTTTTAATAACCCAAACAGTGGACATATGTTTTTCACTCGGAGAGTTGACTAGTGGCCAGTTAGAAAGCAGGAATGGCATATTAAAGAGTGGTTTAATATGCTGCTTCATATCCGTTAGATTGGTTTTACTAACCATATTCTGCTTATCGGCGGACCAAGTTACTAACGAGGTAATGCAGTGTTTAATTGGAATTTTGACATTTAATTTAATTAACATATAGAAAGTATTAAGATCACTATATTCGAGTAGCATTCCTTTAATGACTAAGATTCATTTGAGAGATTTTCTCCCATTTTTTTCAGCGGTTTTTTAATGGTCAATTTGGAGAAAATTTTGAAAATACTTATACGCTGTAGAAGTGTAATGCCCTAGATTTCATAATGAAAACATGAAACCATTAATCAGAAATCAGATAAGCATGAAAATAGTTTGCATATATGTAGCTTTACAATGTTTTACAATGCTGCAAGTTTTAATAAATATTTTTATCAACAGTCAACTAAGGGGTTGCGCTTGATTCACGAGTCATCACTACGCCATTTAACGCGTGAAAGTCAATTTCAGGTAATCAGGCCAATGCATTTCCAACATTTCCATATACATGTATAGCATTTTTGTTGTAACTGAAGAAACATCAAAAGATTACAAGCTGACACAAGTAACCTTGTTGAGCCGGGGTGGGCAACCCTATCGCCAAGTAAATAAAAATGAAAACGCCAAAAAAAAAGCAAGACGTTGACAATCCGGATATAATATACATGTATGTGTACATGACAGGTACTAAGCAAACATATTAAATATGGTTCTATACCGGATATTGTTTCATTATTAAGGTAATGTAGTAGAAAATGTAGTGTTTCTAAACGTTTTGGGTACATAACCATTTAAAAAACATTGTAAAGTGTTGTCTTTACAAACTTAAATCATTGTGGCACAACACTCGAAATAATAAAATGCGTTCATGATTTAATATATTTTATTTGTACAGCTTCAGTTGTTCGAAACTACTTTAATGAAAAAGCCACCAACACTGTCCGCTTCGGGGTTTGTTTCTGTGAACAAGAGCTTGATTTTGCAGGTTGGTAAACGCAAACTGATCGAAACCTTGCAGCATAAATTAAAATGCATGCATATCCGTGAAATATTCACTGGTTATAAATAGCCCTCTTGTCATTTTTTCGAGAAAACAAAAATATTAACTTTCCTAGATCGAGTTGCATGTTTCATAAAATCGCGTTATTTTATACAAATTTTAAAACGTTTAGATAAGAACTCATATCGTGATATTGATGGTCCATATATGTAATTACATATACGTTTTTGGAAGTCTATGTACAAAAACTCCTTTCTTATTTCAGATTTTTGGTCTTATAATTACTTACGCAATCGTCATGGTGCAGATTACTCCAGAGACGTCGTCCGGACCTCAGTCTGGGGCCATATTATGTAATAAATATTGACCAATTTTATTAAATTCTCCTTACAAGCCACATGTTTAAATGTACCAAAATATCTTGAGTTTAGGGGTATACATGTTAGTAACCGTTTCGATCAATTAACATTATAAAACTTGTCAATGTACTAATAATCCTAATGTTCGCGTATTAACTGTTGGTAAACAATTTGTTGCTTTATGAAGCGTACTATATTTCGCAATCATAAATTTTGAATTTTCTTAATGGCTTACTACTAATATCCTGTCACGCATTGTAAAGATAAATGTTTCAGTATGTTCAATATTTTGTCATGTTCATGAACGATAATACTGTATACATGTATCATTGATTGATTTTTTAATAAAACACTATTAGGAAAATTAACAAACATTATCAGAAGGAAAACTTGATGTCGTTTATATGTATGCATCGAATTATGCGAATATTAATCAACTTAGATGTCATTATTTTACACTCATGCACAATATGCCAACTTACTTGCTGGTTTTACGGTTTAAATGTCAGATGGTTAGGAATTTTATCCCATGTTTTTGAAGATGAAAAATTTGGATCCTAGCAATCTTGTATACGCAAGTCTTAAACCATTGGCATTTTGTGGAAGAATAATGGGGTTGTTTCCTACGTCCACCATAGGATCTTTTTCGACGCATACTTTGCGTAGTAAAAAATGCACATTTTCTAGCATTTATTGGGCGACTGCTTGTGCTTTTTATTTTTGGAACATCTACGATTATAAAAACTCGATGTCGATGAATGAAGACGACAAATTAGTGGCCATCTCTTATCTCTGCGTGTTTTTTGTCAACAAATTCTGCAGCGTTGCGATAATTTTGCATTTCATGTGGAAACAATCCATTTTTATCAGCTATTTGGATTCCTGGAGCGCGCATTCAACTGTCGTGAATTTATTTGTTAAAAGGCTGAGAAGAATGGCAGTTTATTTGATTATCACCCTCATAGTCAATAGTTCAGTTTTTACGACCATGGGGTTTGTGTATCGACTTCATGTTTTTATTCCAGTCGAGCTCGGTGATGTCGACATCGGCCATAATTGTTTTTCGATGATCATTATACCCATTTTGGGTGATGCCTTTGGTTTTTCTCACCAATGTTTCTTGACCTGTTTCATCTGCTATTTTTGCTACGCTTTGAAGTTGTCCTTTGTGGTGATTTATTCTCAGTTAAAAGTCTTGATGTCGACTAAAAACGTCCGTTTTGAAATCCAAATTGAGACGTTACGTATGCGGCATCAAGCATCCTGTATGCTAATGGATGACCTGAATAACCTGTTGAATCCTATCATATCGCTGGTTTTAATAACCCAAGCAGTAGACGTTTGTTTTTCACTCGGTAATATGACCAGTGTCCGCAAAATTGACATATTCAACACTGGTTTGCTAGTCGGCTTCATTTCCGTTAGATTGGTTTTATTAACCATGATATGCGTATTTTCGGACCAAGTTACTAACGAGGTAATACAATGTTCAATTGTAACTGTATATTTAATCAAGCAATTTATATTTAATTCATAAATTTGAAATTATCGACATACATGTAGATTATATAACATTTCCAGTGTAAAGATCCCTTGGTGGTATAGATAGAAAGCATCTCATGTGTAAACCTTATTATTTTGTAGAACTTTGCAAAAATCGAAAAAGTAGTAAAATTCATAGCTTGGTTGGACCAATGTATAATATATATAAAATAGTTTTCTCTATCACTGAGTGTGTTTTTAACATTTAAGTATGATTCACTTATTAGACAGAATAGAAAAATGCTAAGCTAAAGCAATAGAAAGTGCCTCTTCAAAATTTCATATCTATGGAAATGGAAATGCTACAATTTAAAAAAAATGTTTTCATCAACAGTCAACTAAAGGGCAGTGCTTGATCCACCAGTCATCACTGCGCCAATTAACGCGGGAAAGTCAGTTTCAGGTAAACAAACTTTCAACATATCGTGTTTCATGCAAATAATTTTTGTTGAACCAAATCTAAATTTAGGGCCACCATTTACACGTATTTACAATACAGTCCAAATAATGAAAACCTTCTTCGAAATGCCAAATACTTAATGGCTGATTATTTATTTTTATGTTTACAGCTTTATTTGTTGGAAACTACTTTAATATCAAACCCACCAAAGCTATCTGCTTCTGGGTTTGTTTCTGTGAGCAAGAACTTGTTTTTGCAGGTTGGTAAACGCGAACTCTAGGATCTCGTTTTTTGTAAAATTGCGTGATATTATAGACGTTTTTAAAACATTTACATGAAAATTCATATTGTTATATTAATGAACCATTTGGTAATACATGTAGGCCTATATTGCATACGTTTATCGAAATGTATGCACAAATAAATACTTCTTTATTATTTCAGATTATTGGAGTTATAATTACTTACTTGATCGTCATGGTTCAGTTTAATCAGAATTCGGTGCCGTTCGGATCTCAGTCCGAAATGAATTATTATTCGACACCGGTTTAATAATTAATTTAATTTACTTTCTCACATAAAATAAATGTATATTTAAATGTCTTTTCTTTTTTCTTATCATAATACATGCATACCCAACCAAACTCAGTCTTGAGCTTTGGGGTTATATATGTTAGTAAATGGATCGAACAATATGCTAAAGCTTTCCGATGCATTTATTTTCTCAATATTCATCGATTTGCTTATATTATACGATATTACATTACTTTATGTGGTACTTTATATAATATAGACATTTTTTAAAGAACAATGCCCGGATTTAAGCTAAACTGAGGCCTGAGACCCTTGTAGGTTATGTACATATATGTCAAATGATAATTAATATTTCCATAATTTATTGAGGCTGTGTTTACTTCAGCTCTAGTAATAACATATCAAAAATGTATTCAAACCTTCGGAAGAGCCAACGTGATCCGTTTTCAACATAGAATGATGGGGTCATAAACCCCTTACGTAGTAGAAATCGCATCGACATGTCAAATAAAAACTTTAAAAAAATTATTTCGGCTATAAATAATAGACATTTCTTAATTTTGTAATATTTTAGTTGCATTTTGGCCAAATTTTATGCACGCATTAGATTTAAAAATTTTATATTTTATAAGTTTAATATATTACTACAATATAAACTATAAAATAATAAAACTCTCCGACCTTTCAAATCAATAAGAAATCAAATCAGATATAAAAAGTGTTTAAATGAATTTATTTGTGAATAAATTGTGAAATAAATTAACAGTGTATTTGTAAGATTTCATTTTCACAATACAGTGTATAAGGGATGATGGGGTTAAAACTACTTATGCGGTAAAATTCATATCGAAATATAAAATAAAAACTAAACAAATTATTTCGGCTATATTCAATAGATATTTCTTAAATTGGAACAAATTAATACATGTATATCCAAATACAAAAATATTTAGCCTTAAGATCATGGTTTCCCTTAGCGCTTTGTTATATTCTTCCTAAATTGCAATATTTTTAGTTGCATGTTTTTGCAGAATGATATGGAATTTTTATTTTTTCCATTTTTGAAGTTAAATATTTCATTAAAAATACATGGTGAAATAAGAAAACTCTGAATCCTCATAAACAAATATGAAATGAAAACAATTAGTAGAACAAGTATTTAAAAGGAATTTATTTGTACTAATTGGTAATTACAGGATATGGTGAATAAGAATAATTAATTAACTAAAATTAATATTGTATTTGTAGGATATATTTTTGAGTATGGGTGGCATGCATCATATGTTGATATTTTGTATTTTTGAAGTGTGATTTAACAGCGTTGATTTGTACTGAAAAAAATAGTTGAAAATAATTTTATGAATCGCAGTACATATATAGCCTAGACGGCATTTACTGTGGACCCTCGAGGTGAAAATCTTCTCGCAAGGTGGCGCTCTAGCCAGCGTCACATGACGCTGATCATGCAACTCGTCGTCTGACGTCATTCCTCATAAATCAAAACACAAACAAGTCATGGCTGCGCTGCGGAGTATCTGGAAAAGATTTACCTTCGGCAATTTTGCGGAAGACAATCGGGAAAATGAGGCGGAACAACGTAAAAGGGTGAAAGATAGTTTCACGAACATACTGGGCCCCTTCGAGTCGTACGTCGTCTACGTGCAGAGCATTCTGATATGGGAAAAACCGTGGGCGAGCGCGCTGACATTTCTCACTTTCAACGCGTTGTTTTGGTAAGTTCTTTATTTTTTCTTTGCTTCATTTTTGCTTCTATTTTACGAGCCGAATTGAAGGTCGCCCTACCGCGCCGCTAGTTACTCGTGTTGCGAGAGAAATCTGGTAAGTTTTTGCTGAAGTGTGCACCTCGTGACAGGGTTTTCTTTGTTTTCGGATTTCGGGATCGAACAAGGGCAGATTGCGAACAGCTGTAGGTGGCGTGTGCCTTCCACAAATCACGCCATGCTATACAAAAGGGCTGTAGGTGCTATGGGTTTTCGTTATCTCATGGTGTTATGTTTAATGGGTTAATTTCGTTGATAAATGCGGTGTGATGACACTGTACTGAAGAAACGCAATTTCAAAAAACGAGGCATTGGGAAACTCTGTGCACTTCTCACAATCGGGTTATTGCGTAACTAACCTTGGAAGTGAAACTGTTTTTTGCTGCAGTGTGGAAATACTCTGGATTTGTTGACTTCGTTTTTCATGTGCTTTGATGAGGCGGTTTTTTCTTGCTTGCTTTCACTGCTGCAAATGCCAATGACATCCTGGCCTTAAGAAATGTTTGCAACGACAAGGAGAAAAACTTATGCTTCGGGACTGAATTCAAGGCACGTTGTTCGCGTCCAATGACTTTGGTAAACTTTAGTTACCCCGTTTCAGATGGACTTTAAGCATCTAATGCTTGCCACCGCAAATGATGGGGGGAAACTTGTTAACCAAGGTGTGCTTATTTCAAATTAGGTATTTTTTGTACATGTACCATTATACTCGGGGTATTTCTGAAAGAGAAATAACAGGGCTCTTTGTTCTTAGTCCTGAGCCAGTGCAGTTAGTGCAGCCTAATTGCATGACAACTGAAATTACTACATCATCAGTGCAGCCTATGAGCGAAAAATAATGGTGCATGATTATTCCTGATAATCGATTCTCTGCTGCTTTTAGGGCATATGTGAATAGATATCAACTCATGTAAATATTAATTCTCTGCAATTCGTTTTGCAATTTTAAAGCCTGGCAAAAAATAACTTCGGAGCTGATTGCAGCTGACGTGCAACATGTGAAATCTTCAGTATATTCGTTAACGTTTGTGTCAAAAAGGGCTGGCACTTTCCTTTTTTAAATTCATGATTGTAATGTTGTTCACCCATGCAGTGATAGTTTGACGAAATACTCTTCGCTGGATGGTGCTGATGTCAAATAACGTCATGACACTTTCGATAGTAATTTTATCGTGCTCTTTTACTGATAAGCGATTTACAAATTTATAATCATGTAAATAGTTCAACAAAATAAAACTATCAATGATCAATTGAACTTCCTGCAATATTATCTTTTGCTGTCGTAAATCAGCAGAGCTTTGTTTTATTCACTCACAGGCTTTATTGTACAGTTTCTCGCAATCATGTGATAATTATTTGCTGTTGATTGCTTTATCGAGGTTTGGCACGAGTAGGCAAACGTCAACTAAATTGGGACTTGGCGAATTATTCCAAGGTTGTTTAGCCCCATGAGCCCTTATTGACTTTGTTCATATATCGTAATTAAGATTCTGATCAAATTGTGTTTATCATCTTGTTCAATGAAAGTTTAAAGGCCCTGAAATCTCAAATTTAGCTTCTCTGTAGTAATGGAGGTTTTGCAACTTTTAAATAAAGTAATAACTGAATATAAACTAACTTTTGGTAACATAGAATTAAATGTCTTTTTATGTCAGCATTCTTAAAGTTCATCTTAACTTGTGCATATCTGATTTTCGCTAGTTCAGTGCATTGGCTGGTGCAAAACTTAAAACAAAAAGCTAATTTACGTGTTCTATAAAAAGGTACAAGCTCTGGTAGCTATTTTGGCACCTTCCCAAATACCTAGTGTGAAAGCTAGTCAAAAACGAAATATTCATTACTGAGCTACCCACTGAATTATTGACAATTTATTTGCAAGCTTTCGATATTTGCTGAAATGCTACATTGATCAATATGTAAGATGCCTAGATCGAGTCACGTGACTTTTTTCGCAGTTTTTAATCACATGTTCTGGTCAGGTAACAGATGTGATGAGTCACTATATTACTGACAACGAATGCATTTCAGTGGGGTCACAACTTGTTACATTATGTAATATGTTAGTGCCAGTAAATTGCTGATTAGCGTGGCCTGCTTTAAGCGCTTCCAAAAAGCCTTCAGGAAGTGTTTGCATACTCTTTTTAATTGTGGCATTGACATTTAACACACTTAATAGTCGAAAAGTATGTCAGGACCCCTGATAAGCATTTTCATTTCATTCATTGGTTAAAGGACATTCTAAACGATTGTCACTTCATTTGCTGTAGTTAAATATCTGAAAGATAAAGTGTGAATATTTTTTTCTGGTCACAAGACTTTAATACTAATGAGCAGCTCTTTATTTTGTATTTAGAATATGGTGGTTTTAACCTGTTTTGGTGATTATAAAAAAGTGATCTGAAAGTCATGTTTGTTAAAATAAAATCAATGCATGTATTACTTTTTCAATGCATTAATTTTTACTTAAAAATGTATCACAGTAATGCCATTGCTGTCATTAATTTCTGAATTTTTATAGGATCATCGTTAATTGCAAGTGCCGTTTTTACTTTTCCTTGGCCACCTTATCTGCGTTTGTATTTGTGTCGAGAACTTGGGTGAATCAGATTTGGCCTGAAATACGAGGTGTGTGTATGGGTTTATGGGTTGAGGTTTGACTGTAGCTTTTCCAGCATGAAAATCATTTAAAACTCGGTTTGCTTATATGTAAGATGCAAATGAAAGGCATATGGAAACTTGGTTAATTCATAGTGAATTCTCTGTGTGAACATGCATTAAAAATATTAATGACGCGTTTTTGATTTATAGTTCCAATACCTGAGGGAGAAGACACTGAAGAGTAAGTTATTAACGTTAACGTCGTACACATTTTGCCATCCCTTTGCCTTTGGTTGGGAACATGCCATTTGTACTTTGCCAGAATCATTTTGCAATATGACTGTCTGTTTCATACTGAAAACTTTGGCTCCAAAGATCAGTTCTTAATCACTGATACATTACTAGACGGTGTACATTCCATGAAGTTTTCCATGCTAAAAGCAAATACTTAAAATGGACACCTTCATATCCATTGTTAAGAATTTTTTAAACTTGGGTGTAAAATTTTCTAGATGAATCTGTGAAAGTTGGCTGCTTGTCAGATGCAGCCAATAAACTCCAAACTTGCTCTCTGTGAGGTTAATACACTCTTTCTTCCTGTGGACCGTTTTAGCGCATTCTTTATGCCATTGGCACTTGACATTTAGTTAGTTTAGTAACTTGGAATTTATTTCTATTGCTTATCATAATCATGTCATAAATCAGATGTTCAGTGCATATCATCACATTATGCTAGTATTTCATGCAGATTGGATGGGGATTTCTTAAATCCTTGTGTATATTTGAAATCATGATTTTTATTTCGTTTTTTGTTAGATGGACACCTGTTAATCCCCAGGTTCTGAGTGTGCCAGAAATTAGCCATTATCTGCAGGAAATGTTGAAAACATGCAAAGCATGGGGTGTATGGCTAATTGATTTGAGGCACAATCAGCCAGGAAAGGTAATTTTTTTGTAAAATTACTCGAACTACTTAAATCTCGAAAATGAGTTGTTAGGGTTTCCTGATTTAAACGTTTAGAAAACTATGCAATGACTATACATTGTAAATTTGTGCTATATAGTCTTTCATCGTACATTAGAATAGCGTTTAGAATAATGGTTGAAAGCATAGATGCCCTAAATAATAAGGTTGAGGTGTTTTGTTTTGTTTTCAGTTTTGCATTCTTTTAACCTGCTTCTTAATATCATCGGCTGTCATTGGACATTACATATCGGGCATCTTCATTTCCTATATCATAAGTACGCATGTGAAATTTGTTTTTCCTTTCAATGTTTCTGCTTTCACAATGAATTGGTATTAAATTTTAGTGACAGCCGTTATGCTCGGACCCGGTTTCTTAGTCCACGTCTACCCACACATTTTAAGTTTGATTGCATCCGAGCCGTTTTTAGTAACAGACAGCAATATTGTGCCATTGGACTCTAGTGAGTGCCGTTTTATATTTTAAAGTGTCACGTGCCATGCTTATTTCGATTCACAAAATCATTCTCTATGCTGTTAAGGTCATGCTCCGTTAAGCGAGTCTGACGAATTGGATGAGTTTCTTCCAGAGCCTAGTCACGAAACGATGGAGGCTTTATCTTGCGCAGTAGATACGCAAGAAACTGACTATGAAGAGAGTTTGATGATTGCTTCTAAGGAGCTCGGATTAGAAGAATTTGTTTCTAATGGTGTGTGTACATTGAGAATTGCATGCCAAAGGTTTTTAAGGTGTTCCTAAATTCAGTTTTGTTAATTGCAATTTGCAGAAGGTGAAGAATTTATGCCACCGACAAGTTTAGCCGATTTACCATCATATGATAGAGACAGCGAGGATGAGGAGGAATTCGTTGACAATCTGGATGATAAATTTGAAGCATCACAAGCAGTTACATGTAGTCAGCCAATCGAAGTGAATCCATCGATGCATTTTGTGTCACGTCACTTTAATGGGGACAGCGACGACTCTGAAGAAGAAAGACTGGCAATGGGACTGAATTTCAATGAAAGTTCCAATGATAGCCAAGTCGATCGTGAGGGAGTTTCAAGTCTCGCAGTAAGTATGCCTTCACTAGCATATCCAGTGGACCCATCAGGCTATGACCACGCATTGGCCAATTCTATGTTAAGCGATCGCCTGCTTAGGACAAATCAGAATTTCAGTGATATAGTTCCTACTGGCTCAGACATCACTAGTGATGTGCCTAGTTCTGAAAACGGACAGTCTCAAACTGCAGGATTTTTTTCTAGGCAACTGTCAACACAAAGTGATACAGATTTAAGTGACTTTGAAGTTGTATCTGAGTCCGAATTATCGTGATATTTTTCCTCATTGATATTCTTGTAAACAACGACACTTGTTTAATTTGTTGCCATGCATCTTACGGCTTTCCCTAAACATAGGGAGTTAATAATGGAAATCTGAATTCCAATGCCGCCACCAAGCATTAATATCTGTAGATTGTTCGCTCAGATTTTGTAATATTTCACGAGTGCATTTTAAAATTGTGAGATAATGATTATAGCCTATTCAGTTTTATGGACTTGAACGATATTAAAGCTTTGGTTTTATTCTATGATCCTTTGTTTTCATCAGATTTACTAGATTTGGAATGCTCATTGGCCATAACCTTGAAACGAAAAAAGCCCTATAATTTTTTTTGCATCTAGTGGCACTTATAAATATAAAAAACTTCCAAAGCTATCTTGAGTCATGCAAATTAGTAAAGGTACGTTTTACTAAGTTAGTACTGTTAAGAATGTCGCATGCATGTTCTTTCCTGCTCCATTGGAGTGAGATATTAAATTGCAATACATGCTTAATTTTAAAATGTAATAATTTGGAAAATAAACATGGAAAGGTGGTCATCAGTTTCTGAATTGTCTACCATCCTTCTAATAAACTAAACAATGTAAAACGATTTTGGTAACAAGCTTGTATGTCCAATAGAAGAATAGCTGTGTATCCTATTATCCACTGAAGTCAAGTACCTTAATAAAGTGAATGCCTTAAATAATGCATAGTAACTTGCTGGGAAAATTAGGTAGCATTTCTAGATTTCTCCTTTCAATGTACCAATGCTCTAAATTAATAGTATTGCTAGTTGAATTCTTGAGTATCAATAAGTAATTTGAAATGGCAAAATAAAATGCATTGCATGATTAACTTGCATGCCATTTAGTTATTTCATAGATACTCCATCAAGTTATTTTTAATGAAATGCTCAAGAATTACATGACTGCTAAAATTTACATTTTGCAAAAATCCCAGCTTCACGTCAAGTAAATTATCCAACATGGAGTTATTTTAGTAGCCAGTTGTAAAACTCAAGTAATTGACATGTATATTTAGCATAGATTTGCGTTGTTTTCCCATAAAAGATCCAGTTGATATTATTTGTTCACAATGATTTTTTATGTACCATCTAGTTATTTGGATTGTTCAGTTTTTCTTGCGTTTAATTGTAAATAATGGCTTGTAAATTAGTAATGTGATGCTTCCAGTATCCACATGAAACTTATTTTTTGTATGTATAGTTAAGGAATAAATAAAGCAGTTGAATGGAAAGGCTGCGTAGCTGGCTGTAATTAATTTATGCTGAAATTTGAGACTCGTTTGGGCAAGGAAAATAAAGTGGGTTGCAAGTCTTTGTCGAATTGAATGGATCAGGTAAAGACGCCTGAAGGCATTTCGTCCTATAGTGATGAAACTCAAGTTTTGCCTTAACAGTTGTAGAAGCACAAACATGCAATTCCAAATCAAGTTCAAGACAGTACTAATGGGAAACCATTTATTTTAATGCAGTGTACAAGTTTACTGCTCTTTCATGTCCCTTAGTCGGCGGACTGCACTCCTAGCTGTGGCAGCAGCTGTTGTACTGTGTAATAGAAATTATTAAAGTAAACAAACGTTCAACGTTTTTGTTGTTTGTACATTATCCTACACATTAATCATTGCATAGGTGGAATTTCTACCTGTAAACCCAAGCTCCGCCAGCCACAGTCTTTTTGCAAGCTTTGCAAGCCCAAATTCCAACCACTTTTCGTTTCATTGTTTCCTACAAAAAAAAAATAACTAGTATGGAACCTATAGGACTAGTAAATGAACATATCAACTGAGCTTTTCGAAACGTTTTCCGGTTTTAACGGCCATGAGTTGTGTAGTGGTAACTTGAAGCTTACCTTGCCACAAAACGTGCATGTGTATTTTCCATGCTGTGTGATTTCCATCTTCTTCACCATTTTACGAAGGGAAGCTCCGTAACGTGTGCCATATTTTCCTACGACTCCGACCTTCTTGGTTCGTTTTGCCTGAAAAAAAATATAACACATGAGTATGAAACAAAAGAACAGTAAAGTTAATTCTAGGCATCATGTTAAAAAACAAGGAAACAAATGTAGCTAGGGTTGCCACAAGTTTAAAGTCATTTTAAAAGATAGTAAATGCAAAATGAAATCATAAACACATGCTGCAAATTCACTACTTTACTTATTTTTTTCCATTTTCCCACAGACTATTAAACTTTGCATCGATGGATGCAGATTTTGAAAGATAGTTCCACTTACCATTTTGTCAAAACGTCGACCCAACAGAAAGAACTAGACAGGCGTGACACAACGATGGCAAATACAAGGAATTGTGAAATAGAAATCGTCTGCCATCAGTGTCATGACGCTCCGGCTATAGGGTTGGTAGAAAATAGCGGTTTTTTTGAAACTCTAAATCAATCTATTAAAATTAGCTGAGACCATGATCATGGTGAGACTGAGTTGAATGTATTATCTAATTACAATGAGATTTTGTATATGTATTAACAAACATCATCATCATCTTGATAATACGTTTTTTAGTTGAAGGATAATTAGATTTTCTTGGATAAATGATGAGTGACCCCCTTCGGTAATTCCCGCCCACACTCAATTCCTCCATGGTTAGGATTTTTGAATACAGTAAAGACGCTTTATCAAAAGGAAATTTACGATACGGATTCCGGAATAAAAAGGGGCGAGAGGTTAAGAGGAGACATTTCATGTAATGATAGAATAACTTTCTGTGTTTTTTAATTTATTTATAAAGTAGGGTGATTATTTAATTGTTGGCATGCATAGCCATACGTAAGATTGTCCAGGCAGTGTTGCATAATCTTGATGTCGCGTGGATCGCATTTGCTATTTGATAAGAAGATACCGTTGCCTATAGTTGTTACTTATTTCATTTGGCATTTTAATTGATAAATCGATCGCAAAGTTGCTTTGAAATTGCGTTAGTATGGGTGCCTCAAAGAGCAAAGAAACCTCAAAGTGTCGCTATCGTATAAACGACGAAGAAATGACTAGGATACAATCTACTTTCAAAAATTTCACTTCAGAAAAGTCAGGTGTAATTAATGAAGCAAAGCTTGAAGTAAGTATCAATAAACTTGCGTTTACCTGTCAACAAACTTTGACAATGTGAGTCAGTGGCTATACATGTTCAACCAAAAAATTGTTTGCGTGATTGCCTGCTATGTGTTACTCTATGTGCTTTTATTTAATTAGTTTCCTGTATCGACACGAATGCAGCAGTAAATGAATAAAGCTGAGTTAATTTGTTTAGCTTCTAAAATTTATATAATGACTTAGATTTTATGAGTTAGCCCACAATTGTTTCATTCATGGAAACTGCCAGGATTGCTCCTGGTTTTATGAACCGAATGAATTTTCTTGCGTTGCTTGTCGTCAGAAACAATTATGGGTAAATTGAATCGTGTATTCGGCTTCACTATTAAATTAGTAGGTCTACCTGTATGCTGAAGGCAATTCACATTTCAGTCATTGATTGCCTGGCATTCCACGTGCACGTTTGAACTCTTGACTAGTTTATGATGTGCTTTTTCTAATGGACCTATTTTCACATTGTTATTTAGGAATTTTTCAAAAAATTGCTGTCTCACAACATGACTTCTCAGCTGTGTGAACTCTTGGCTATTTCGTCTAAAAAGTGTCCTACTGTAAATCATGGCAAGAGCCATGACAATAAGTATTCTGCACCCATCACATTTTCAGGCCTGTTGACTTTCATCGACGAATTTTTCAATGGAACTGAAACCACACAATGTGAGTTAATAACCAGGCTTGCTGCCAGTCAGCGAGATTTAGTTTCTGCTAAGGAAATGCACCAGGTACGTTTGTTTGGTATATAGTTTTCTACTTACTTTTGTTATCAATATGACTTATCCATGACATGATTATAACAAAATATACACTAGTTTCTTTCAGACATGATTACGTCATACTTGACAGTAATTCATCACACCATCACATATAAAAGCTGGGAAGCAGGTGTAGAAAAAGCAGATCCATCTCCCTTGGCACAGGGTCTTCTCTATGAACTGTTTTATAAAGGCAAGCAATCTTGTACAATATTAGTTGTGAGTCTAAAGAAAAGTAAAAGCTGTTGAAAAATGAGAAACATATCAACAATGACATTTTTGCTATGTTTACTGACATTTAACGATTGGAAATTGAATAGTCAATTGTAAAGGTAAACGTTGTTTACTGTTAACGTTATTAAAATTTAATTGAGTATAAATAGTTAATTTGAAGATCGATTTTTTACAAAATTTAAAAAAATAAATGTATAATTAAACTGTATTCTAGTAAAATACACATTAGTAAACGCTTATTATAAATTGTCTAATAATCTCAAATCTGCTTTCCGATTTATAGGTAAAATGCTAAAGGATTGCATAACTTTAGAAGCAATTCCAGACTTCAAATTTAATGCAGCTGACATTGAACATTGGCATAGGCAAACACCAACAGCCTCTAAAATGATTACAACAGTGTTGCGAATGGCATTTACGCTGGATAGCAATGAATTTTCTGAAAAAGTATGTATTGTTACCCAATTTCACTGTCTTTTTGGATTGCGGAAATAGATTTACTTTATTTTAATCAAATATTCTTAGGAAGGTGAACGCTACCGGCAGCTATTGCCATTGTGCTCTGGGGTCAACTGGGGAAAAACAAGTTCAATTTTAGGTCTTCCTGACATTCTTTTTCTCAACCAGTGTCTTTCAACGTCATTGAATTGTCAGTGGCGCTACATCTTTTCAACTAAACAGTATGGGGAAAGTTTCTCCCAACTTTTAGGAAAGATTCAGAACAAAGGACCAACACTTTTGGTGATCAAAGACAAAACCGGTGGCATCTTTGGTGGCTTTGCTTCTGATTCTTGGAAATTGCAACCTCAATTTGGTGGTGAGTACTTTACTTACTTTTAAGCTACATAGTGAAAAACGAAAATGTGTCTTAGAAATCTGCTGTTTGCGACAGTTTGAGAGAAATCCATAGCATGAAATTGGAAGTATCCAAAAAATAGATTAACTGTTATAAAAATGTTACTTTTTGGGGAGTGGTGTTATGTACATTCAGTTAGGCATAAGGTGTAGTAATTTTTATACTCATAATAAAGAGCGTTTAAATTTTCTAATTTCTTATGGAAGGCTGGCATTTTAAACTTGTGTGTGAGAATATTTACTTGTTTTGTGTAGGAACCGAAAGTTGCTTCCTTTTCACATTGCGTCCTCGGTTAGGAGTGTTTTCATCAACTGGGTACAATGACCACTACATGTACTTGAATATCAATCAGCAAACCATGCCCAATGGTCTGGTAAGTTTACCAACCTTTTAAATTCACATACTTTTTAGATTAGCTTGAAAATCTTAAATTAAGAATTGTGGAAAATCTTATAACATACATGTATTTTATATTATACTGGTCATTCTAATCTTGTCTTCTTTGAAACTGGAAACAGAGTAGTTGAATGATAAATTTACGAATAGTTGGTAGTACCATACATTGTTTAGATAATTTTCAAACTTGCCCACAAAACCGTCCTTATTTTTCTATTTAAAGGGCATGGGAGGGCAGTTGGAATACTTTGGCTTGTGGCTTGATCGCGATTTCGGCAAAGGGAGTTGCACAAAAACTTGCACGACTTATGAAAGCCCACAATTGGCAAGCTCCCTGGAGTTCTATCTTGACACCATAGAAGTGTGGGCTGTTGGTCCTGAGCCTAAAACTGAAGAGGTAAATAAAAATACCAATAGCAGCTTGTTTTCATCATTCAAATTAGCAAACAAGCTTTATAAGCTGTATTGTGGACACATTTTTCTTTCAAGAGGATAATTAAGGCTTGAGCAAATGAGCTTTAGGGCGAATTTTCGGAAAGTGCAAACATTTTCAAACATAGTTTTAGTTGAGATTATTATTATCACGGCTAAATTTACTTATTCTAATGAAGAACTAGCTGAACAGTTCATGCAATGTGGATCAAAGAAATAGAGATAACTGCTTCTGTTAACGTAATGAAAATTTGCTTGATGTGAGAGCGGCGTTTTTGTTCCCAGTTTAAAAACCCTAGGAAAAAATTTAATTAATCACGTGTTTTTGTAGTTTTTAAATTAATTTCTTCATGTTTATTTAGCTATTTTTGATTGAATGGAATATTTTTTAAAGATAAGAAATATGTAAAGCACTAGCAGACGCCCATGGGGGAAATTCGACAGCAGGGAAAATAATTTTAGCAGTTCAACCAAAATATTAAATGAAAATTTCTGCATCACTTTGCATTGCAGGAATTCGTTTTGTTCAGCATAAAGCATTTCTTGCAATGGTAATAAATACAGTGAAACCTGTCTATATTGACCACCCAAGGGATTAGACAAAATGTAATCATTTGGTCAATTTATTAAAAACAGATTAACATTAGCAGTTCAGGCCCTGCTTTTTTCAAGGTACCCTTAAATGGTACACTTCAAGGTTTTTAAATTGGTCAATGTGATCAGGTGGTCTAAATGGCAAGTTGGTTAATTTCACAGATTTCATTATATATATGAATTCACATGTTATTATAATATGAGGAAAAAGTTTCAGCCAAGTTGGATGATAAAACTTGTTGCATATTGAATTATACTCCAACGATTTTGTATGAAATGCATTAATATAGGAAGGTACCCGAAGTGCTCTTGACACTTTGGATCCTGAGTTGAAAGCCATCTTGGAGATGACTAATAGGGCTCCAATCAGTGATGCAATACGGGAGGCTGACAAGAAAATCACCAGAAAGGATAGTGATGACGATGAATAACGGAATTGTTTAGATATAGAGGAAATATTTAATATGGTAACTTCCTCTACGTTTAAATCTGATGCAGCCCTTAGAATTGCGGTAAAAATATCATCTGAAGGCTTTCATGTGCAGCTAACAATGATTTAATAAAAAGACTTGATTGATTTACCCATTTTCAACATTGAAGCTCTTATTTGAAGTCAAAGCAGTTAAAAAAGCTACTTTTTCGGCTTCTGTTATTTTAAGCTATTTTTAATTTTTTTTTTGAATCACCAGATTTCACGTTCTTTAACAGATAAATCTTTTCTATTGCGTGTTAAGTGCCTTTTAGTAATTACAATTCTTAAATATAATTTCTATGTGAACTTGTTAAATATGTATTAAATTCCAAGGCAGCCAGCCTTTGGGAGCTCTAAAATACGGTTGGATCTGACATTTTCTTCAGGTTGGATTGATTAACAAAATAACAAACAATTTTGGTTTGGAAATTAGATTGATTTTTCCTTTATGATGCATGATTAAATAAAACTTGGATCCATATCTCTCTTGGCGATCGATACTTTCGGCAACATTTTTTAAAATAAATAGTATAACTACCACATTTATTGAACCCCATGTAGAATGACTCGTTCACTAGTGAACTGATGGTTTTTCAAGTATACAATATATAGAGTATATGGAGGGAATGTTTTTGTTATATTTAGTTCTTTCCTTTAAACGAAAAATGTACAGATATGTCATTTAATCTTAGAAGACAAAACTGGTGGTTAGAAACATTTGTTAGAACAAGAAATTCTTGAAAAATCTGTTTTAATATATGTAGGTGTCTTAAACCAGTCGTGCTCAAAATGCCACATCGGAAAATATGAATATTGCCATTTATAATAGATAAAATGTATATATATATTGATATATATTTTCAAGATATGGATATGTGTTATTTACTGCTATTTTGATTTTTCGAGGAACATTGTCTTTTATTTTTTTTATACATTTGCCAATTTAGTTTTCCATTAGGCAAATAATTTTTATTTGGTATTGTGGCGACCACTTCACCATTAACTCTTCCATTAACTCGGATATGCATAAGTACTAATTAAGGCAACAGTCTGGTTTATTAATTGGAGCTTACCTCGTTTAGCGAAGTATTTTTGGAACGGCATTCGTGCCTTGAAATACTGGAAATACAGTATCAGTACTCTTGAATGCCCGTTAAAACTAGTCCGACCTTATTTTATAAATAGGTCGTGCTGGTGACTGGCACCCAATTATTGGTTTTCATTCATTCATGAGGTTTCCCAACAGTCTCGATATACCTCATGAACTGTAAACCACGTAATCGCACAACTGAAATAATTAATATTTTATCTGATTAGTCATAGTTTTAACAGAAAAAAAAGCTTAAAACGTCTTCTCGTAAGTTTCCTTTGCATTTGGCGTTTGAAATTGGCAATCTAAAATTAAGGCCATCAAATAATTTGTTTTCAGTTGTCATCTTCGCTGTGTTTTTGTTGTTTTCAAATGAAACTAGCTGTTCATCTAATTTGCCCATTTCCGTACTTCGCTGGTGGGTTGCAGCGACATATACATCTCAAGATGTCATCATCGTTTTCTACTCTGCCTACCTTCCTATATTTAGACGCAACAGTCCAAATTTGGGTTATTATTTGCCAGACTGAGCTTATGCTAGAAAAGCTGAAACCGTGGTTTTTGGCAGCCCTCTAAGAATGTTACTCACTGCTACAAAAACAATTATGAATTCAGGGAAATGAATATTTTTTCGGTTTAAAGCAGCGAGATGTAGTTTAAAATTTATTTTATTCCAGTTGTAAAATTTATAACTGGACTGGGATGGGTTTTTTGTCACTAAATGTTTATGGGCTTATTAATTTACGAATTTGCTGCTATGTGCTAAAGCTGATTTTATTGGTGATGACTTACTTATGTTGGAACGATTTCTGTTGCAGGAATATCCGAAAGTCAATTTCTGTAAAAGCTTGCGTTGTATTTTTTTATCTCGTATTGACATTTCTGTGCACTCTAAACTCAATGAAATATAGATTTTGTATTTTCACTTTGGCATTTTTTTAAAAAAAATGTCACTGAACTTCTTCAAATCAAAAAAGCATTTCTTTCATATGTTATTTCTCACATTCCTTAGAAAATGTAGAGATATTTACTCTACTTCTCGAAGTTTATTTTTGTCACAGGCATAATTGATAGCATCTGTTCTAAACAGCTAGGATGCGAAAATGGTTTAGGTAAATTCATTTAAATGTATTTCGAGTTGGCGACTCAGATAGTTGAAGTTTAACGCTCCTGTTCCCATTCGACCCAGATAGAACAGTTTCCGCACTCTATATGTTGCGAAGATTTAAAATCTGTACAATGAGAATTTTGAGTTATTTATAAACTAAAACGAGTGACTTTAATGCAGGTTTAAATGTAACTAAAATAAAAACTGCAAATGCGCAAGTAAAACCGGCGTATTGTACCGGTGAACGTCTCATCTAATTAGCCAAAAAGTGTTTTTAGTGTCTTTTTCCAAATATTCTAGGATGCCATAATTCTGTTGACATTACTACGATCAATGGCGTTACTTTGTTTTTCTGATGTCCTTTATAACAACAAAAACCCAATCAAATCCCCAGTTGTTTTTAGAAACTGTTGTCTGACGAGTAAAATTAATCATCCTCAAATTTCTTCAGCCCCCTGCCCTGTTAAAACAGTTTTCAAACGACAATTTCAATAATTTTTGTAAAACTATTATAAATTTTATATTTTTCGTCACCTGGCTATGGATGTCCAATTTCTGAAAGTACATCCGCGTCAAACAGTGTTTGGAAAATCCAAATATGGGTCGTTGGAGAATTTTTCGAAAAAGGGACAGTTGAAACTGTCAAGATTAGATCAAGAAACTTGTAATTTCAATCGAGTAAAAATACATTTTAGCTATTTAACAAAAGTCTTTCACAACAAAAAATATTAAAATGACTTAACAGATTTTTTGTGATTTTGTTTTCTAGTAAGGGAAATAATTCACGAAAACACGTTTTTCACATGAAAAAAAATATTAAAATTACCAAAGTATATTTTTCACTCGATTGAAAAGTTTCATGTCTCTTTAACCTAATTTTGACAATTTCAACCCTCCCTTTTTCGAAAAATTCTCCAGGGATCCATCTTCGGAGATAATTTCCAAATAAATACTGTTTAGAGACAAACTTTGTCGGTTCTGTGACCAAGAAAGCTAAACCACTGATGCAACTCAACAAATTGTTTATGTTTAGCTGCTGAAGATGTGTTGCGTTGGCATTGTTTCACTCACTCGCTTGAGTAAGTACCGATGTTGCAAACTTGAAATGCACTCACTACCTGCTGATTCGTCATAGCATTACATTCTTGGGTAGACATTCTACGTTCTAGTCATTCTTCAGTTACGAACAAAGAAACTGGCCCAAAGCCATAGCTATTCAAAAATGAATTTTGGTCAGCAAGTAGATATTCGATTTAAAATCGGAGTTGCTTGTTTTGTAAACAATTCATTGCTCTTCAAAATGCTCCTAATTTGTAGAAAATGCTCATGAATTGCTCAGGTGAAAAGCCTCGGTTAAACAATGGGATGTCTTGGAACATCTGCATGTCTTTAATCCTGTTGGCTATAATTTCTGCAAAGAATATGTTCTGAAATGAAAGAGTTGCAAATATGTTTTGCATAATTTGTTTAAAGCGCGATGCATTTTCTACAATTATGGCATTGCACTTTGAGGCTATTCACCTACGAATTTAAAGAGGAATTACTGTCAATTTAGGTGCATATGGAAAGTGCTTTAAATTGTTCACGAAACGAGCTATTCCGACTTTAAATTGGACAGCTTCTTGCTGAACAAAATGCATTTTTGATTTTAATACCTTTATATGGGCCAGTGTATTTTACATCTTATTGCGTTTGTTTCGAGGCGAATTCTGAAAGGGTTCCTCTAGAATCTGGTCATGACCACTCATTCCCTCAGTTATTCATTCTTGTCTTCTCTTCGCCAAATAAAGATAACAGCCAAACACCGCTGTTTCACCTCACCAAGACCACCGCCATGAGACCCCCTTAGATGCGATTCTGACCTGTGGGCACCAAAGGCTGACTCCCCACTTATATATAGCCCGTGATATAGTTGAACTTTTCGGCTTTCAGGAATAACGCGGGATCCAACCAACCCGAGTCGAGGCAAAGGTAGCGCCCGAATCTCCTCCTCTGCCTCCGCTTTCGTTGGCTGTCGCCTGGCTCTTCCTCTCCCTCATTCCCTGCGATGTCTATAAAAGGAAAGCAGCACTTTCTTCGGGGGTAACTTGAGCCCTACAAGGTATGTTGACATATTGAACGAGAATTTAAGGCATGAAGGCCTAGCCTCCCAGCTTCAGTCTGTCCTCTCGACTTAACACACTCGTTGTGTTCCTATCCGAACGGGCGGTTGGTCGGAGTCCGGTCGCTCCCTCGATTTTCTTGCTTGTTCCCTATATTTTCTAGAGATAAAAGATATACCGATAAGCACAGGGTGAGCGACTTGCCATCCATTCAGGCGCCTGTCTGGGCCGATTTCCCAGTGTTCTCATCCAGGCTCTTCTGTATTTTCCCCGCAATAGCAATTGAATTTTCGAAATGGCTACTTCTACGAAGACGACGAGCAGGTACGTGTACCGCTCTTCCGGTGGAAGCGGCGGACACGGGGATGTCAACATCGAGTACGGCACGGACATCGGCGCCCTGACCCGCTTGGAGGTAAGATCACAATCTACTTTTTCATCCCTCGTAACCTCTACCAGAATCTCCAGTTTCGTCCATTGCAACTGCCTCTTGCATGTGCGTTTGTGGGGGCGTTGGAAACTGGATCTGAGTGTTTCCAGAGCCTTTTCCGGAAAAAATTGTTTTCAAAAACTTGAAAGCCTTTATGCAAAAGAGGTACTTTTAAATTGAGAAGATATTTTACTTCAACTGCGTTTCGTGATGCGTTTAACAATGCTTCAATTTAAATGCATTCCTTTTGCATATGGGAGTTGCTTAGGCACCAGAGAAAATTGTGTGGGAACGGACACTTTGTTATGTCATAGGGCTTGTCTCTGATTTTCAAAGTTGACAGAATGACATTAGTTGCTGATGTCATTGGTGCAGGTGTCCATGATGTGCGTGTCAGTTTGAAACCGAATTGTGAAATATGTCAATCCTTTCATCAGAAAAATGGTCGATGGTAGCGAAAATTGTCGAAACCAGAATGCCATGTATATAGATGGCATGTTTTAAAAGATGTTCTGAGTTTAGGCTTCACTGTCATTGAGTTTTTTTTGGCAATTAAAAACAGAATAGCGTGCGATTATCTCTTTCCAAAAAATATTTTTCTCTTATATCAGAACGTCGATGTCATAATTATGGGTGACTGAATTTTGAGCAAGTTTTTAGGTTTGTGTCTTGGAAATAGACTAATACTTTATAAAAATCATTGCTTTATTGAAATAAATGGAATAATATCGCTGTGCTGAAGAGTGTAACTAAAAGATGAGAGGGAAATCCCTACATGGTGGGCTTCTACTGAGGTCTAACCAAAAGCTCCCCCTGATGTTGGCTTATTTGGCAGGACGCGCTATCGAAGGGGAAGACTGCATTCACCGTTTTTTGTTTGGGTATTGCCTGAGCTAAATCTGGGGTTCATATCACTTAACTGACTTCTCCAATTTTGGCAATAATCTAGGCCTTATGACCCAGTTTACAGTGGCTTCATTTAAACCCAGTTTGGTTAGTTTTGCTGAATAATCTATATTTTAGTGTAGAGAAATCCTGTTCGAATATGCATGTGCACATTATAAACCACATGCCTTATGTTTATTTGATATCATAATTGTACTATAGTTAGGATATAACGGCATATTTCAAAACATTATTTTATTGCTAGCGCAGGTCCTTTTAACCATTAAGGATAGACAAAATAATATCATCCACAAGTTGTGATGAACGACAAAGGAAAATTATGGTTCATGTTTTATGATAATGTTGTGTATTAATATTAATATATGAACAGGACAAAAACGTCGTTGATAAACAAATGTTATTACAAACGTAAGTTCAAAATAAATGGCCTGTAATTTTCAACCAAAACAAATTAAGGAACGCACAGAATTTATAATACAATTATTTGGAACAAGTTATAAACTAAAAATAGATTCCAAATAAATCTTAATAAAGTTTTATTCCAATATTTTTATAAGCGGAAATTAGAAACAAACTTTTGATAAAACGGATTGCAATATTGTAAGTTACTGGTAGTTACTCAAATATCAGCATAAAATGTTTAAGTGCCACTCATTCAGTTTCAAAGATAATTTAACTTACATATGGCACATTAGTGTGGAAAAATTTCTTTATTTAAAATAAGGCTTGAGAATTTCTTTGACCTAGGAATTAAATTTGAAATGTCGTTTTCAATAAACCATCATTTTAGTGTAATGTAAATAAATACCAAGTAAATGATGGGTTTCATTTGCTTAAGGATTTGACTTGCATCGTATAATTTTCTAATTCATTAATATGTTATAATTCTATATGAAGATTTTTTTGGAATTCCAAAATAATAAGTTCAATGCCTAACTTCAGTGCGTGCTTTTTTGCATCTCGACTCATTCTACAACAGCGTTAAAAGTTCATGATTTTAGCACTCTCCAGTGCTGGTATTTCTAAGCAAAAACGTTTGAGGAAGTAGACTCTGTTACATGGACTTGTTAACTGTTTCACTTGTTTACGGACGCATGGGATGCCAAAAAAGAATCTGCCTTCTTCATGGCGCCTCCTAAGTGCCGCCTCCTTCCATATCTATATTTAGATATTTTTAGATCTCCCCGAAAACTGGTGCGAAGAAAATATTTTCTTAACTCTTCGTATTTCTAAGTTCTGGCGATGGATTTTGTATCTTTCAAACTGCTGACGTAGAGATCCGTGCACATTCCACACGCTGATAGCGTCAGTATCAAATTACAGCTCCAACTAGCCCCACCTATGGAGTAAAGGCAGCCAGGGACAGCACGATTTCGATTCTTTACACTATTTTATAACAATATTTGAAACCCAATACCTATATTGCGTAATCCAGCGAACATTTAGCATTTCGTTAAACATGTTTACAAAACAATATTACAGATAATAATATTAACAGTTTACAAGCGATAAATTAATGGAGTCAAACTCTCGGGAGGGTGGGGAAATAATGTTATTTCTATACTATAAATTAGTATTCTGTAATTTTCTGATTTTTTCATGAAAATCTACTTTTGCCTTACAGTAATTTGATTGCAGTCTGTCGGGAAATAATCGTGATAATTCTGCTTTCAAATTAATTTATTAAATACTACATTTGGAATAATTCATATGATTTGCAATGCAGGTATTTATTAATGCAAAATTTTGACCTGCTGAACAGTTGGCATTTTAAAATTTGTGAAAATATGGTCTATTAGTGAATGGTAAGAAACTTTAAGCAAGAGACTGTATATGCAAGGCCCAATGTGCAACTCAAAAGATGTCTATTCAAATGTGAATTGACGTAAATATCGCAATTGCCACATTTTTCATTAATACTTCCATAAATTCTTATAAGGAAAAATCTTTGCTGTACATTTGAATTTAGTATGCAGTGACAAATTACCTTTATGTCCTTATGTAAAAAAGATATTCTTTATATTGTAAAATATGATAGTGAACTGCTTAAGAATATCTTTTCAAATACTTTTTTCTAACTGAAAGCAGTATTTTAAATTACTCTATAATAGTGATGACACTTTCCAATCGTCATATAAGGTCTGTAAAGTAGAATGAACGTATTATTATACAAATGTTATTCATATAGTAGTATGATTCTCACGTTTCATAATTTGGAAACTGAAAGAGTTCAATTTGGGGACATTGAAGGGATATGGGTTATTTGATATTTTTCATATCGTGGTTTTCCGTAATTATTATCTCAAATTTATTTTCTCGTAAAATCAATGATTTTTTAAAAAATAAGTTATGCATTGGAGGCTAGTTTAAAAACTACTTTTTTAATTTAGAGTAGAGATTTTTCAACAATTGAAGATCTATAAATACCTGAAAAAGATATACGGTGAAAATGAAACTAGAGGGATTTTTTTTTGCAACTTTCTTTCTTTTTAGTACGCAGTTTTCTATGTAGACAAAATAAAAATTGAGTAACAAACGTTTTCATGTTGTTAAGAGTAGAAATCATACATTTCTACGTGTTGCACTAAAAATTCATAAGTATCTATGGAATATGTGTCGCAAACATTTTGACGGCGCTTATGCTATTCTAGGTTGTTGCCTTTATTTGAGATATTTTGGCGAAAACTGACAACTTATATCAGTTCCCATCTTTGATTTAGCATTTTTTGTAAGAACTATTTTTATCTAAAAGTCGGTTTTCCAGAAATTCAGAATAGCTGAGTGCTGACTCATCTAGTATCTACTCGGAGTGTCGATGACATCCAGGCTTTCTTTAGCCACTGACGAAAATTAATGAATTTAAATTGTCGCTTTGAAACAGTGCAATATCAAATCAAAGAACTATCCTTGAATAATATTTGAATAAAATAGTTTTGACATACTCGAAATATGTGTAGGTAAATTAGAATATTTCACGACCGCTTGAACTTCATCCTAGATGAACAAGTACCTAATGTGGAATTTGAGTTTAGTGTGATGGTGTAAGAATTGCGTAAAGAATTTTAACTAACATTCATAATTATGAAAAAATATATGCAGTATCTAAATACGTCGTTTTTGCATCACTACCATGGACATTGCAATTGGCGAAACATGGATATCATTTTAACCATTTGTTTAAGCTATCCTATTCTTGTATTGGAAAACAAAAATGTTTGTTTACATGTAATGTCACTTGATCACAAAAACATGCCGCTGTTTTCCTGAATGTTTTATCTTTCTTTATTCCAGGATAAAATTCGACTCCTCCAAGAGGATCTGGAAGCTGAGAGGGAAATCCGGGGCAGAGTGAGTTGGATCAATTTCTTAGCATTTATAGAGAGCATTGTGTACGACACTGTTTGTACGGCTTTTTTCTGTTTTGTTGGAAAAAACTGTAGCCAGCAATGGGCAAAGTTTCCGAACTTTATGCGGAAATGGCTGTAGTTTGCCAAAATACAGTACAATAGTTTTCCCGGCTTGTCCCCTGGCAAATGAGAAACAGACATGATAGTAGTGCTTATTACTCTGGGAACCACTCTTTTTATTTTAAAACCAAGTGAGTCATTGGAAACCATGCCAGCTAGGGCATAAGCCACCAATCGCATTGAACCATACAAGGCTGTGAGCTAAAAACATATGGAGACCAAGTGAGGCTCTCGCAAACGTACATAAATACTCATTTTCTTCTTTTCCTAGCATTTGCTCTCCAGGCATTCCAAGGCTCGAACTCACCCATTGGGTTTGCCTTATAAGATGAGCTTTTTTATATAACTAGCAGGCCTTCGGGGTTGGCCCGCATGGTTCTAATCCCAAAATAGCAAGGGCGGGCTTGTAACAAGATGCACCGTTCAGCCTACGTGTAGCCTGTCCTGGAAGAAAAAAATTGCTAGTTATGTTTCGGAATTGCGACCATAAAAGCAGTTTCTCACCAAATATACCATTTAATATTTTTTATGAATTACTTAAAATATCCTTCGCGTTTTACATTTGCCAGGCTTTCAACTATTATTAAATAGAGGGGGAATTCGAACAATTTGGCTTATCCAATTATTGTGGCGCAAAAGTGATATTGAAGCTATGGTAAATTTTAAAAAAATCATAGCAGATAAAAATAAAAATTCCTAAATTCCATATTAAATAACTACAGATAATTTATCTCAGCGCTCGTATATAATAAAGTAGCATGCATTGGAAGTGCAGTAGATAGTTTGATAATAAGAAAAAATTCAGAATAAACGTAATTGTAAAAAACATAGGGAGCAGGGTGTTTTTTTTTCGTTTTTTTTAAACGCTGAAAGCCTTGATTGCCACCTAATTATGCAATTACGTCAACAAATTTTCATGGACAATAACAAACGTATTTGTTACTATGTAAAAAGAAAATCAGGATAAATTCCAATGTTATTTTGCACTTTATTCATTCATGTTGAGGAACAACTGCCGCGCAAATTACAAGCGTGGTCAGAAAGATTAGTGATAAATTACCATTTTATCAATTAGGGAATTTCTCCAAAATTCACACGCTGTACAAAATTTTCAAAAAAATTTATCGTGGAACCTTTTTTAAAACAATTTTTTTTCTAAAAATTGAAAAATCTGAAATGCCTAAAAGTCAATCACGACCTAGCAAACACCTATAACTAAAATATTATATTAAACCATTGTTGCATTTAACTAACATTATTAGGGAATATTTAGTAATTAAACGTTGTCTCTAATAACAGATTGAGCGTGAGAAGTCTGACCTTAGTGTGCAAGTAATTCAATTGACTGAACGATTGGAGGAGGCTGAGGGCAGTTCTGAAGGCCAGGTAACATTTTCATAGTATTTTGTACTCTAGTGCTTTCTTACGGTCTTACCAACTGGCAATTCATTTTTTGTTTGCTTTGTTGATGTAGTTTGAAATGAACAAGAAGCGCGATTTTGAATTGTCAAAATTACGAAAACTGCTGGAAGATGTGCATTTGGAGAGCGAGGAAACTGCTCACATGCTGCGGAAGAAGCACCAGGAAATCATTATTGAGTTTCAGGACCAGCTTGACCAATCAACGAAGCAGAAGGCGAAGTAAGGAGACTTAATTTGCACAACATAAAAATGACAAAGTTACATAAAACGTTTGGCTTGGTGAAATTATAACACATTTGGTGCCTATTTGTGCATAAATTTGAAAAATTTCAATTTTCAACATGTTCAACCTGAACACTCCAACCCACACAGTATTTCCACCTAATTCCATAGTTCGGTGCAAATCAGGCTCGCTTTCGTCCTTCCTTATCCGGATGCCAAAAACGATTTACACCAACTGTTTCTAAATTTAGCACACTGGTGCTCCCATTTTGCTCCGTTTCAAGGAGGTAAACGAAATATCTAATGCAGCACCGTGCCGCACCGAAAGTGTCTGCTAAAATTAATGGAGCACATTTTGGAGATACATGCCATACTTCGAATTTCCGGAAACATGCATATCTTTTATCCCATCTATTTTTGTTCCAATTGTCTAGGCACACTGTCTAGTTACATGTAAAAATGTTAATGAATTTAGCATTGCTGTTTTATTAGATTAAAGATGTAATTTTTAAAAAAAAACATGCGGCTAGTAAAAAAATCAAGTTTTAACGAAATATACGTCGAAAGGTTTACCATTTAAACGTAAATGAGCAGCTGTAGTCGTAGATACTGACTTTTAATTTGCCGATAAGAATGATCCATGCACGCAGAATCGCGATCAGTGGTAACAATAGTAATATTTATTCCAATATTTTAAATTCATGATTTTGGCACACAATTGAAATCAGAAAACCACTTAAAAATGTATCTAAATAAAACTATTGCGTTCCTATTGTAGGTGTTTTCTTTTCTTTTGCATATACGAGAAACGAACATTATTATTGGACGGAAAAAGTATAAAATAGTATAAATGAGTAGAAACTGATAGTAAACAATAATATTAATCACGTTTTAAACAGCAGGTTGGTCGAAATCTTGGATGGTAAGAAGTAATGTATCTTTCTAACGTTTTATTATTTTGCTTTCTAGGATAGAAAAGGAAAAGCAACGATTCCAAAGCGAGGTCTATGAACTGTTAGCTCAAGTGGAGAATGCCAACAAAGAAAAGGTAATTTAGGCATTACTCGTGCATTTTTTTCCCTACTTTTTAGATTTAAAGTTTTTGAAATTATTTGCAATACTGTCTTATATGCAGTTTTAATTATCACCAACAAACATTCTTAAATTTAATTATATTTCATACATGAAAAAAGAATTATCAGATATATAAGATTATCGATCTGCTATTTATATTGCAAATAAAAATGCAGAGTTGCAGAGAGTCATTCGCATAAACAGCAATAACTGTAGTTTCATAAATAATTCATTTACTTGTATTATTTTTAAGAATCGAATGTAGCAAAGTTATGGAAATATTTATGCAAAACTGAAATCATGTTGACCTGCTAAATTAAATAGTGTAATTATGAGCACTACAAAAATGCCAATAATTGACTTCTATTCTCTTTAACCGCTAGTTGGTGTCCCAAAAGCAGTGTGAGCGTTATGAATACCAATTGCACGAAGTGAACATCAAGATCGAGGAACTAAACCGAACGATCATTGATATCACCAACATCAAGCAGCGCATTTCAACTGAGAACATCGAACTGATCAAGGAAGTTCAAGAACTGAAGATTGCGTTGGACAACTCCAACCACATTAAAGGTCAACTCGCCCAGCAGTTGGAGGATACCCGCCGCCGCCTGGAGGATGAAGAGAGGGTGAGTGCGGCTCGATTTTCATGCTTCGTATTGCTTTGAAATGGAATTGTGGTAGAATGTAATTCATTTTGATGATTATTACAGAGACGTCAATCATTGGAGACCCAAATCCATACCTTGGAGGTAGACTTGGAGTCGGTCCGTGTTCAATTGGAAGAGGAGTCCGAGGCCCGTATTGACTTGGAACGCCAACTGTCCAAGGCCAATAGTGATGCTCTGATGTGGAAGAGCAAATACGAAGCCGAATGCATCTCACATGCTGATGAAGTCGAAGAACTCAGGTAGACATGAGATTGAAATGATCAACAATAGATATTCTCGGAAATTCAACAAAAAATGTAATCCCATCTGGATTTAATGATCCAATGAACTTAGGATAAGGAAGTGGCTTTTAAAAAGCGAAAGATGCCTTCCTTCAAAGAAAGTGTGTTGAATTTGGGCATCTAAATTGTGTTTCGTATTTTATTTCAAATATTCCATTAGATTAAGTATTGTGTTTATTTACATATTTTGAGATTGTATACATTGGCATTGACAGTCATTGATCAGTAGTGATAAGTTAAGGCTGAGCCAAAAAGCAAGCCCACTATGTAAAAACACTTATACATTTTTGTTTCAAATACTTATTATAATTGCTAAAATTATTTTCTCCGATGTGGTCATTAACTGGGGTTTCAGCTTATGTTTATAATTTCAAAATGTCACATTTATTTACAAAAGAAAGTTTAGAAATCTGAAAAAAATTTATACAACTGATTTCGGAGGTTGCCATACAGGGAAGCCCCGTTTTCGGAAGTCTTGTAATGTTTTTTCTTTTCAAATATCTTAACTTTCTTATAAACTGGACATTTTGAAATTTATAAACCAAAGCTGAAACCCTGGTGGACGACCATTTCTGCATTAGGGAAAATAAATGCAGTAATTATAATAAGTATTTCAAGCAAAAATGCACGTGTAATTTTTTGCATCGTGCATGCTTTTTGCTTAGTCTTAATGGTGTAGCATGGGCTTTAATTAAAAAAAAAAAGATTTATTGCCCCATTGCTTAAATACCTTGATGACATTTTTTGGAATTGTTTAGACGCAAGTTGGCAGCTAAGATCGCTGAATATGAAGAAACCATCGAATCTCTTATGAACAAATGCACAGCTCTGGAGAAACAGAAGAGTCGGCTCCAAAGTGAAGTGGAAGTGCTCATCATCGATCTCGAAAAGGTGAAACTCTTTACTTTACCATAATATTGCATTCGTTGGCGTTCAGATGCAGTGATGACTAATTTCAAAACTTTTTTCGATAGGCCAACAACAACGTCACACTCCTTAGCAAGAGAGTGGAGCAATTGGAGAAGATCAACGCTGACTTCAAGCTTAAGTACGACGAGCTTAACATCTTGTACGAGAACACTCAGCGCGAGCTCAGGTTGAAGGTTGCAGATCTGCAGAAACTGTCCCACGAATACGAGAAACTCCGAGAACACAAGGACGCCCTTCTGCGCGAGAACAAGAAACTTAGTGGTAAGTGGGCTTTTCTATCGGGTGAAGAGCCTATAGCTGAGTTAAATGAGCGTATTGTTTTTTATACTGTGAAAGACCTCAATTTTACAAAGTTATTCCGCACTCACTGCATTTCTGTGCTGGTTGATCAGAAATTGCTGAAAAGATCTTTGATAAATTCATAGCAGGGTTATAAATGAAGTTGCTCAACGAGATTAATTTATTAATTTACTAACGTTTTAATTGATTTTTCAAGATGATCTCCATGAGGCTAAGACCCACATCTCGGAGATTACCCGCAGATGCCACGAGCTTGAAATTGAGGTTCGTCGTTTGGAATCCGAGCGTGAAGAACTCAGTGCTGCCTACAAGGAAGCTGAATCTGCCCGCAAATTGGAGGAGGCCAAGGCTCAACGCTTGTCCGCTGAAATCGCCCAATTGCGCCACGACTATGAGAAGAGATTGGTGGAGAAGGAAGAAGAAATTGAACTCCTTCGGTAAGTGCGACACTTTCGTTTACAAAATTTTATTGAACGCAGAGCTACAAGCGTGAATATCTTTAGCCCATAAGGAAAATATAAGTTGGATTACTGCGCATTTATGATTTGAAAACGCGTTTTACTACTGGAGATTTTCAAACTGATACGATTCTCACCCTGCAAAAAAATTACTCCCGCATTTTTGCTGCAAATACTTGTTATAATTGCTAAATTTATTTGTTCCTATGTTTAATTGGCTGTCCACTTGGGTTTGCATTATTTTTTTTAAATGTCCGATTTATTTATAAAGCAATTAATGAATTGAAACATTCGAAGGTTTGTGAGGGCATTGCAGGGAAAACCGGTTTCAGGAAGTTTTTTTTATTTATTTAAATTTTTATAAATAAAAGGAGCATTTTAAAATAATAAAAAGTAACTCAGATCCTAGTGAACGACCTAGTGTCTAATAGCAAAGCATTCATAAATTATACATTTCTAAGTTTTAATCAATCAATCCAATCATATTAGAATTGCATGTTCATCTGTAAGAACAAAGTGTTGACAAACACTACTATATTCTCTATAAATTATGCAAGCCTAAATTCAGATCATTAAATTCTGCCTGAATGATCATTACGAAAAATGAAATATGGTGAGATGAGTAAAACTTTCATGAGGAAACTTTCAGCAGCATTTAGATTGAAGCATCTTTCAATTTTCTTAAAACTCCATAAAGAATTTTGGATGAATGCTATGTCCACTATTAATTATTTTAAAAAAATCCTATCTAATATATGAGTATAGCAACTGACATTTTCGGGAATGTCCTTGTCTAATTTTGACAAGTATGGCTATCTAAACGGCACGAACGAAACTTTCAGTTGACAGTGTTCTTTCCGGTCTCCAGTAATAAGGCCACTCAGAGGTCAATATTTTTCCCTATAAATAATTTCAAGAGGGTCTTGGTAATTACTTCAGATTGCGCATCTGTGCATCTAAGTAAACCTATGCAGCTTTCGAAACAAGAGGATCGGATTCCAGACTCCAGGCACTGAAAACTGGTTTTGAATCGATTTCAAGTTGTGCACCTAAAATACAATGCCTACCAAACGCATCAGGGAGTAAACATGTTTTCTTTCGGTGTCAGCTAGCAGCCACCAGTAATCGAACACTTCGAGGTATCCGTGAACGTACAAAAGCACTGTTTGCATTTTGTCGAGGTCAGACCTCGTTAAATGCGGGCATCTGTAGCACCCCTACTTGCATGACCAACACTGGATGGGTGCCTAAGCTTCCTCGGAATGCCGCTTTAAATACACCAGTAACTTATTGGCATGTGCCACACAGCCCCAATGTACCGTTAAGGCAATTAGTGGGCCAATCGTAGGGGAAAGCTGAGAGCGCTCGCTATCAATATCCTGTTAGTGAGGCCTTCCCCTTCAAGCACTTCAAACAATCCATGCACTGGTGATCTGGCGATGTCCCATTTGTGAAGTGACTCGATAGGTCTTATCCCATCGGGATGAGCAGAAAGGAAAAAAAATGCGGGGAGAAAATAGAAATGCTGAGCTTGACTAACCAAACCATCCAATGAGAATGGAGCTCGAAAACAAGTGCCAAGGAGATGCACTCTACCCAAAGACCAGCCACCTCAACGTCTTACATCGTTGTCAGAAGCAGGCGCATGTGGATCTGGTCTGCGGCTTTCTGATCTTACGGTTGAAACAAGGAATTACCATTGCCTCTTCGGGATTGAGAGATTTTTGGTGATCATTCAGGAGTTTCTGTGGAAATACACCATTACCTCTTTGGGATTAAGAGATCCTTGGTGAATTTGGCTGCAGTGCTGTTCAGAAAGATTTTTGAGAAAAAAAAATCACTGCTATCTGACAAACCGCTCTTGGAAAATTTCCTCAATTAAGGAACATTTGGCAACTTATCGAAAGTAATCCACGACAATGGCACCTGGCAAGAAACCCGTTCTTTTCTGGAAGAAACCGTTCACCTGCGTGTACGGAGACAATTACGATTACGGTTTCAACTCCTACAAGGACATCATGGAAGGTGGTTGAGAAGCCCACGAAGATGCCCGTCTTCGAGGAAAGGATTGCCCAGCACATGCACTACAAACTGGGCAGAAGCTACACCACGGCCAATCTGCAGGCCGATGCGGACATGCTCAACGAACCCCTCACCAAGAGGCTAGAGTACCTGAAGAAAAAAAGTGCGGAAGAGGACAAGCGTTCGGCTAACAGATTGCGCAGAGTGAAGTCTTACGGAGCATTTACCACCAAGGACCAGAAGGACATCGAAGAAGACTTGCGGCTCGATGCAGCTGTGTCCTTTGATGGACACGTGGATTCTAGAAGAACCAGGTCCAAGCTCTTGCAGTTCGACCACGACCAGCACGTGAAGATTCTGGACGAGCGCAGAAACCGTGCAGATGAGGAGGACGAGGACACCGTCAAGCACTTCAGGAAGTCGATGTCAAGAGCGTCCAGCAGAGGGCGCGAAGAAGACGATGAAGAGAAGGTCAAGAATTTCACCAGAAGATCGCTTTCCCGAGTGTCCAGCAACCACTCTGTGAAGGCCTTCAGGAACTCCTACGCAGGAGAGGATTACGATGAGGTGGCAGATAACGAATGCACTAACAAAGCGTCCAAAAATGTGGAACTCATCACAGAAACTTTCGATAACTGCTCTCAGATGTGGGAGGCGAAATGGTAAATATCACTGGTAAAACTGGGCTTTTTTCCTTGCTGAAGATTTCCTCAAAATCCAGAAAAACGGATTGTTTAGAAGCAAGTTCAAGCAACTGCTTGCTTCTTTTTGTTTAGTAGGGATGAATTGCTTTTGGGTCTACATTGAACTTCCGGAATCTTGCGCTTTTACTCACGCGTAATTTACAAAATAATCAGATTTGTGACTCGATATCTGAACAACATAATTTTGGCTAGTGATACTGCTGGTGTGATCTGAACGTAAATGTAAACATTTTTAAACAAAAAAGAAACAAAAATCAATTAATAAAATAGAAAAGAAAAACTGCACGGTTGTCTAGATGCAAAGAAATTTCAAAAGTGATATAAAAAAGCTATTGGACAATCGTGCAGTGCCGCTTACAATGCAAATAATATTTAATTGATATCTTGTTCAGTAAATAGGTAAGTGATCATCAAGACCAAACTATATGCTTCACTTGCATTTAATTTTAGCTGTTTGGTTTAAATTTACTTAATCTTGAAGCGACCTTTATCTAAAATTTGTTTCGCATTTTTCCCCCCATGGACTGTTTAACAAAGAGTTTCTGGGATGAGTCCAACAAATTAAAAGCAAAGTCTTGAGGCGCCTATTGTCTGGAAGGTGTTCACCCATATATTTAGTAATAGGATGGAATTCATCGGCAAAGTCAAGGATGCGAGTTATTTGATTAAGACGCGAGCCCGTTTTAACAAGCGTTCAGGCTAAATTGATCGAAACATTGGGACTCTACCAAGCAAGGAAGTTAAAAATACAATAGAATGTTCAGCAGGCACATGTGGGTTACATGTGTAATGTTAAACGAGCACGATTTAGTTATTTAAAGAGCGCTTGCGGATGCCCCGAAGTAAAAGAGCTTACTCGTAGTTTGAAATGTTAAATTAGATTCCGAAAGGAAATTTGAGCTTGTACAAGCACTGTCTTATTTTCGTTCCTACCCAAATGAAATTTGAGGCATTTTTTTTCCTAACCAGGGTTATTAATGTACGTCAGAGCAGCTTACATATTGATGTGAAGGCTAAACGAAATGTGGTCTCCCCCTTCACCAATCTCTAAATAGACCCAGGTATTAATAGGATCATCTTCGTATTTCCTAACTGTAAAAGTATTGAACGGAAAACGAATGGCTCAAAATACTGATCTGAATAAATCATACATGTGTAAAAGTACTCATTTGAGAATTTCGTTATAATCGGTGGTAATGCTGGAAATAAACATGCCCCTGAATTAAATAATCATCATGCAGTGATTTTGTTACCATAATCGTTTCGCTGTAAACATTTTTAAAACAAAACTGATTTTGTTTTATAAAAAGTGCGATCGTTCACGGGACATACTTTCAAATCAATATGATATTCTAGAATTGGCTACTTTATCCAGTTGTAAAAATTCCGTAAAATTGTAGTTAATATTTTTAGGAAAAAATGTTTATCAAAAATGCAGTGTTTTGTTAATTTATTTTTTCCTTAGTTATATAGCCTGAAAAATACTTCGAAAAATGTCATCATCTTTGTATTTTTTTATAGCAAGCAAATGCAGATCGAGATTGAGCAGATGGCTGCTCGTTTGGTGGAAGCTGAGACTAAGCTGAAGACCGAGGTCCACAGACTGAAGAAGAAGTACCAGATCCAGATCACGGAGTTAGAAATGAGCTTGGACGTTGCCAACAAGAACAACATTGAGTTGCAGAAGACCATCAAGAAGCAGTCGCTTCAAATCACCGTAAGTTATCGTTTAACTTATTGCAGTTTAATACGAGAAGAACGAAAATTCAGTTTCGTTCCTTTGGTTTTTCTTGCATTGTTTACTCGAACGCTTTGAGATAATTTTAAACATTATTTTGTCTTCTTCTGTTGTTCTTTGACTATCATATTTCATTTTTGTTTAAACAGGACCTCCAGAACCATTACGATGAATTGCAGCGTCAATTACAGACCACTTTGGACCAATATGGCATCGCTCAACGCCGCATCCAATCCCTGCAAGCTGAGCTGGAAGAAATGCGAGTCAATATTGAAGCCGTACGTCTACTCTTTTATTTTCATCTTTTTTTGGATGGCAATCCAGTCGAGTTTAAACCCCTGATTGCATTTCTCGACGGTTTCTAGGCTGTACGTGCCAAGCGTGCTGCTGAGCAACAATATGAAGAGGCTCATGCTCGTGTTAACGAGCTGATTACCATTAATGTGAACATCAGTGCTGCCAAGAGCAAACTGGAAGGTGAACTGTCTGCTCTTCAGTCCGATTATGATGAAGTTTCTAAAGAACTTAAGGTAGATCAACGATATTCCAATCACAATTAACAAAAAAATTGTGTTCCATTTTGAAGTGATTACGAACCACGAGATACATGTGATTTCTTTTTGTATTTCAGTTAGCTGATGAACGCAGTACCAAGGTTTCTGCTGAACTGAAGCACACCATCGACATCCTTCACGAAGAGTCGGAGCGAGTCGTGAAGATCGAGTCCATCCGCAAGAGCTTGGAGATCGAAGTCAGGAATCTGCAGATCAGGCTGGAGGAAGTGGAGACCAACGCCTTGGTTGGTGGCAAGAGGGTTATTAGCAAACTCGAAGCGAGAGTAAGTTTGTTATCTAATGGAGTTTTGAAGCTGATTTCTGCCTTTAACTCTCTTGAAAATCCTTATGCAATGTTTCTTTTTGTTATCAGATCAGGGACATTGAGATCGAATGCGAGGAGGAGAAGCGTCGCCACGCAGAAACCACCAAGCTGTTGCGCAAGAAGGAGAGACAGGTTAAGGAAATCCTCATCACCTGTGAGGAAGACCACAAGAACATGTCCTTGCTCACCGATCAAGTGGAGAAACTTAACCAGAAAATCAACGTGTACAAGCGCCAGTTGAATGAAACGGTCAGTTTAGTTTGTTACTCGGTGAATGATTTTTGTGATAGGAATTCCCCAAGATCTTTTTGAATGAATGGATTTCACCGTTTTTTGGTTTTGGGTTTTAAACAAATGGTAAAGTCTGTTCGCGTAAAGCGTTGTGGAGGTTTTCTCACACTGATGACAAACGTTGATAACTAAACACATTAAGACTGAGCCAAAAGGATGCTCACCATGCAAAAAAATTACTCCCACATTTTTTCTTCAAAATATCTCCATTATGTTTTATAAATACAAAATGTTCCGTTTATTTATAAAAAAAAATTGTATGCGAAAAAATCCGTTACGCAACCTCGCAATGCAGTATTGCAGTGCAGGGAAAGCGTCTTTTAGGCGGTCGTATAATGTTTTGCTTTTTCAAATTTATTTAATTTTTTATAAATAAACGGACATTTTGGATTTATAAAACATACTGGAAACCCTAGCGGACCCTTGATATTTTGACTCGACTAGGTTACTGCACGAAATTTATGCTTGTGAGCAGCCGAATTTAATTATTTTTTATTTTTTCCAACATTGTAGGAGGGCATGTCCCAGGCTAGTCTGACCCGTGTTCGCAGGTTCCAGCGGGAACTGGAAGCTGCCGAGGAGCGTGCCGAGAGTGCTGAGAGTAACCTTACTTTTATCAGACACAAGCACCGCAACTGGGTGACTAGCAGCCAGCCTGCTCAGAGTGGCACCAAGCAGATCTACGTGGTTGAGGAACATCGACACACCGAACCCTTCTAAATTCTTTCTTTGCAATTGCTTACTGATTAACCTGCCACACCCCTGCCTCGCGTCACTATCAAAACGATGGCGTTAATCAAATCCGTTGCGCATGATCATCATCTATATGTGTGTGTGGTAGCTATTTCGTCTCCGTGTTGCTGTGTTAGATTTCGACAAAGGAAATATTACGAAGTACACATATATAAATGCCGACTTGTACATCGAATCTGAGCGGAATCCCGGTACTCCGTGGAATTTTGCAATCCTCTCTTCATTCACCAATAGTCGCTATAGGAACTACAATCGGTGAAATAAATCCTGTCTTTGCAAATGCATCAATTATCTTTTTTGAATTTAATTCGTTAAAGCCAATAAATCATGGGGTTCCAATTAAGCAAGTGGGGCAAAAAGTATTAAATGGCTCATGCCTGTGAGATCAGTTGGGTGGTATTCTTGGTGCTTGGGAACTCAAAGACCTCCAAATTAAAATTCAAGCACTGTTAAATTTTTGCCGGTCCATTGAACTTTCAATTGTCCAAGAATGCGAATCTCTCTTCAAACAGCAAAGATATGGGTGGACAAGAAGGCTGGTGTGTGGCAACCCTTTACTAGACACGGGTCAATCAGGAAGCACTTTTTCGGGGTTTATACGGTTCCCCATGATATGCCCTCGAAGGCCTCTGTCGATATTTGTTGACATCTGAATTAAATATAAACCATTAATTGTGCGTCTTGTTTCATATCATAAATTGCTTTGGATTCAACGATTCGGTTAGTTTTGCCCCTTTTGGCATTCGGCACATAAAACTGACGCATCTCTTCCTACATGTTCGTACAAAATCATATCATGTCGAAGTTTTTGTTTAAATCGTTCGAACATTTTCAGGTTTACTTGCAGGACATTTGAGAAATTTAAAGCCTTAACAGGCATTCGTGCCCTCTTAAGGAGAAATAATGCACTTTACCCAGTTTTTGGACTGTAACTGATTTGGCAAGAATTAATAAGGTATTTGGACTTCATCCTGTGCGAAATAAACATGGTAATTTAAGTTTATAACGATTTACTGTGTACTTTTTAGTAGCTATGGGTCATTAGAGTGCATTCTTGCAAGCAACACAGTGAAAGATAGAAACAAGAATTTTTACTTCAGAAAGGAGTTGATGATTTATTAATGGGCAATCCACAAAATTGAGAATCGATACAAAAAAAGCTTATTCCACCAAGACAGACCTGGCAACTATATTCTGGTAAGTTATTTCGTTTACATGGCATACTTATCAGTGCACCAATGGAATAGCAATTGCACAATATGCACAGAATAAGACTGAAACTAGTCTTTAAGACTTAGAAATTCCTTACAAACAACTAGATTGATAAATTGAAAAATTAATTTATCAAGTCAGGAATCAAAGACCATGGGCTTTTTTTAAAATTATGAATTTCTTAGTAATTGAGATCTCTTTTATCCATCAAATAAAAAAAATGCAGAAAACACTTTAAGAGCAGATTAGAAATGGAATTTAGAAAGGCCATGTTAATTGAAGCTTATAGATACAGCAGTTTGGATACCATTAATGGTGTAGTTAGTTGTTGACAAGTAAACCAGATGCATTTCAAACATTTATTAAAATTTAAATACGATATGAAAAAATACCACTTATAACAACTGGGTTTTGAAATTGTTCTCCCTTCCATATAATACAAATAGTGAAAGTTGCAGGGCAGTTATACAGGCACCGATGAAATTAGGAATCTATAAACACAAAAATTGATTAGCTCAAAGCATATTACGTTTGCAGACTAAAATAATTGCCGCAGAAAGCGACTTACTTGAACCACATAATCTTCTATCAAAATTCCATAATACACCCATAGCGAAGACATGAGAAACGACGCTCCAATTAATGGAAATGGCATGGATTCAGTGCTTTTTGTACGAATGACCAGCAGCTTCAAAAGAAACAAATTTAACAATATTTTGATAGGATTCTGATAGGATTGCAATCCATATACCTACAATGTCTGATAATGGAGAGCCCATAAATACAATGGATGCTATAGATGACATGTAGCCAAGAATGCTAACAGTGGATTCATGATCTTCTCCGAAAAACTTGGCAAGCGTAAGTAAAGACAGTATGGTTGCTAGTAAACCAAAGAGCTTAATTTGTGTTTCCCTCTGAAATATCCAAGAAAAGTGTCATGTTAAGCAATATTACATGAAGTAGAAATGCAAAGCATGTTAAAAAATCACTTGCCTTGTTATGAGCCATATAATAGTAGAACATTAAATAAAATATCTGCAGCATCAATCCAACACAATTTACAACAATCAAAACGAAATCTGGTTTTCCCACTCCATAACAGATCCAAAGAGAGCAGCTGAAATGTTAATGCACTGATATAGAATTCATTGTGTCCTGTTTGTTATAGCATTTCAAATTTCCAACATCATGCAAGATTTTAAGCCAATATTGACCTGACACAACAAGTGAAAAAAGGAAGAGGAGAAACGCCCAGTGTGCTTTTCTTGTCCCAAATAGTTTTGCATATTGCTCTAAACAGGGAATGAGACATTGTCAATTTTTGATCATCATCATGGCAGCATATCAAGAATAACAGTTTCTGTATTTAGACTGCATCTCACATTCCTGTTAGAAACAGCCCCACTGTAACTGCAGTTGCTGTATAACCAACAACGTCTTTCAGCTCTAGACCGCTCTAAAATTACATATAATAAACGTCATGGGATAAGACATTGCAATTTTCATATTTCGTAAAAATCAAAATATCCTCATCTATAGCGATCAAGAAGCACAGATTCGTTTGTGGCAACACACACATAATGCATATTTTGCAATATGTCAGAAATCTTTACTTCATTCAGTAGCTGACACCACTATGATCATAGATTTAGTGGTGCAAAATTCATTTTATAATCATTCAAGATGTTCTTCGAGTATATGCATGTAATAACATACTGTATGCATATGTATGACGCTTTGCAAAAAAAACTGATGACATGGCAAAACATGATAAATGTAAATGAGTTGATGTTAATTGGATATACACACGTACAGTATATCTGTCAAGTGATATAAGCGTTCAATCCTATTGGTCAAATAAACTTAGAGATAACTGCGTTACAACTGCCATTATAAGATAAATAGTACGTAGTCATTGACTTTGTAATTATGCAAATAATATTTCATTACATATTGTTACAGTACTGGTACTTAGTTTGACACCGATGAGCGGTCGCGTGCACTATTTGACATCGCGACGAACGATATGCATTTTGTCATAATTACACTAAAGAATACGCAGCATTAATAATATGAAAACTAGTTTACCAATTTCACACCTGTCTCTTCTTCCATTTTACTCGACTGCGATAAGGTGACACGTACTAAACTAAGTTTATCATAAAAGTAACAAAAGTAACGCCTCTGCAAGCTGCGAAGCCATAATTCTAAAGCACTCGGCACATCGGCAAGCTCCACCCAGCTAAACAATAATACAAGGTATGTGCCAATGACCCTTATTTATAGCGGGGAATTTAAATGTGGAAACAGTTTTTAGTCAGTATTATTAGCCGCAGTGTCCATTGTCATTAATATGCATGTTGTATTTTCGGGGTATTTTTTTATTTATAATAACATTGCACATCATATGTCTGCCGCTACTGAAAATGCCAACACTTCATCCACATCATTTGATTCCACAACCCATTTATGACCAGGAATGACTGATCGACAATATCACGAAGCCGTCACAAGGTAGTCTCAAACATACAACGGAAACTTGCAATGAAATGGAAATTTTTAGTCGCTAAATTTCTAATCGCCCGGGCCCATTCAATATTTTCCGTTTGCAAAATCACATTCTTGTTTATCGACTTTAAAGTATGTGCTGATGCGCTCATCCACTACACTTTCCTGGAAAATTGACATGCAGCGCCTCCGCTGATGACTGGAATTCTGAAAAGTTGGGCTCGTGTATGCATAAATAAAACAGGTAATTCAGGCATTTTTTATTGAGGAATTTGATACATCGGTGCATGAACAGTTATGTTTATTAAGCAAGCATCATACTGAACGTATAAATGCTTCTATATAACATGATTTTTGTTCTCTCTGGTTGTGAACGATCATGGCCATTTTAGATCTGCATTCTCTGCTACATATCCGCGTGCTGTTAAGTAAGTTATGCGAGCAAATAATACTCTTCTAAACAGGTTATGTTAACCATCGTATGCTGTAAGCTGAAATAAGCCCCAGCTCCAAAGGATAAACTACTAGTAGCTAAAATTTGGCTAGTCTGCTGTGCATGGTGCACAATAGCTCTGGACAGTTTGGCACTGGGCTAAAGCTCAGCAATCTTATAATTACCATATACCAGTTGTATTGGTAACAGAACTCGATTTCTCAGAATGTTGATGTAACTTCGATGTATCCCTTATTTGTTATGTAGCCTGTATAATTCTGCCAAATGAATTGAAAAATCCTCACTACATGAATAATTTGGTTTTTGGCATTCTTATCATTTTCCATTTTGCTCTCAGCCTATTTGCATTGGGTACCATTAGTATCACTGTCAGTTAATAATTTTCTTACGTACATCATTTGTGATAACATTTGCTATATACAGACAATTTCAAAGCTGACTATAGAGGCAACTGCTGCTTAGAATGGAATGTATTTTAAAACTTGATATCCTCTCCAATCAGTGGACTGTCGAAATAAAGGGCACCTTATTTTATTAGGCAGTAACCAAGATGCATCGCTACTGTACCACTTGGAATTCCTGTCAGAGGTCCTTGATTGCAAAAGATGCAACCCTGTCACACGTCTTGGATTTGTGGAAAAATGCCAGCCACCCGGCTTCTATTAACACAATGCACTGTCAGCAAGTCAGCAAGCCTGTAAGTATATAATGTGATAAAAAAGTATACAAAAGATACAAAAGTGCTATCATTACCCAGAATTTAAATTTGGTAGATTCCAATGCCAGTGAGCCTTCTAAACTTTGATAGCAGACTTTAAGGCCTGCTAATTTCATGTACTTTTGCTGTTTCAGAAATCTTTGTCGATTAATCACCAAATATGCCATAACAGGGGGATCATAAGGGCACGTTCCAATTTGCTCATTTCAAGCCATGTCTCATGTGCATCTTTACTCCAAAGCTCGTTTGTTTTAGCACAGCAGAACAGATTCATTCATTTACCGATTCCTTTCAAAAAGAAACAGGATCTGAGAGCCTTGGATAAAATTCCCAGAGATTTTGAGTGTATTTATTCAACATCATTGCATGTTTATATAGCTTATTTCTATCCACTTATTACAATTACAACATTAGGTGGCCTAATTCCTCTTGGGCTAGAGGTTTTTATTAATGGTTCGTTGAATTTGCCATCATCTTATACTTTCTTTTTTGACAACAGCCTTCAAATTGTGATGACCCTTCCGTTTGCTGTAGGCTTGGCTTGCATTAGCAAATATTTTGCTAGTAGATGCCCAGTGCGTATTTATGTAAATGAAAACGACGAATTTATTGCTGTTTTTGCCACAATGTTTCCATGGAGAACCTCAAAATCATTATGGCATGCTTGTAGCATTCAGAGCCTTACCCCCGTTCATGATGAAAAAGCAACACTTTGGACAAATCTGAGAGGCTCTCATATCGTTAATAATCGGCGAATGATTATTCTTCCATATGCTTTCAAATATCCACATTATTATAATGTTCTGCTTGGGAATACTTTAGAACACATACAAGAGAAAGATGACAAGTTCTTAGAGTAGATTTATAAATATTAATATCCTAGTTTTTAAACTTCAATCATAGATAAATTGAGCATCTGCTTGATGAAGATCAATAAAATGTGTACACATTTCACTGAAAATTGTAGTTGATATTTCTTATACTATACTTTGCATTTTTAGGAAATTTTAGAAATTGGCAAAAAAATCTATTAAATAAGATTGCCTAAACTTAAATCTTTGTTGGCTTTCATGGTTATACTTTAATTAATTGTGCTAGGGTAATAGCATTCTATTCCATTATTTCTTGATAACAAATGGCAATCTTGGGAAGTTGTCATACAAATTCACCAGTAATTTAACTTTCAACAATTTTAATAATACAACATTTGCCTCCAGGGCTACAAATATTCACTTCTCTAATACTAAACAATGGTATAATCAGGCAGGTAGTTTCCTGATTTTGAATGCTAAAAACGATCTGTTAAATATATTTTATCAGCCTTCTGAACATGCCAAACGAAGATTCTTACTTAATACAGATTGTTAGCTTAGTTGATGTAGTCTTTTTTATGCTGGAAAACTTCAAGTAGCTCATCTACCTGAGATAAGAAAACATTCAATTAATTTGATAATTCAGATTATGGTTTTCACAGCTTATTCACTTTTAATTACAACCTACTGAAATTCCTTGAGAAATCTGAGCTGAAAATCCTTGAACAAATCAAGCATGGCTTTTAAGTGATCCGTAGGTGGTAATATAGTAGTTCTGAAAAATGAATAGTTTTGAAATCGGCAAGCTTTTTGAAGTTATCGAAATGAGATTTAATTTTAGGCGTTGTTCATTAATGTCAAATATGAATTGATTCCTCTCTTTAAGCATGAATTTCCATTCTCTAAATGGTTTAACATTAATATCGAATATCCTTACCTAAAGTGATATGTGCCTGGTTTCTGCCCAAATCCACTGCCTGGCACAACACATATTCCAGAATCGTCCAGCAACCGCATTGCATAAAACATGTCCGGTTGAACACCTTGTTTCTAAACACAACATTTACAAACGAAAGTGATTTAACGGGACAGGAAATTTCATTATATTAATGCAAAATGTTTATTTAGCCTTACTTTGGCAGCTTCTATGGCTTTTGGTGGAAGGGTTATTTGAGGAAAAGCATACATTGCACCTTGCACTTCGTTGCATTTCATGCCCTCCACGCTATTGAAAGCGTCTGCCACCATTTTCGCCCGTAATTTCAGCTCTGACAAAACTGTGTTCTTTTCCTGTAACGATAAAGGTTATGGTTCAGCTGCACAAGCTGCAAAATGCTAGCAATAATATTCCTTTATACTAAGTAATCACACTGGCAAACCTTTAGAAAAGTGTCATAAGAAGGTTCCCCAGGTTGAGGTGGATTTACAACCGTTTCCAAAGCTGCTTGACCAAGCACAGTAGGGCAAAGTTTGGCAGAAATGGATTTATTTAGGGTAGCCCTGACATCGGGGTCCAAGTTAATGACTTCAGCGTATCCTCCTCGAAGGCCACATCTAAGGGTACATCAAATTTTTTTGGACATGATCAATGAATCAAATCTTATAATGAGATAATGAAATGTTGCAGAATTCCAAAGCATTACCAGGGGTAATAAAATTGAGAAATGAAATTAAAATTGCCATGTACAGCTTACTCGGCAGTTTGGAAAAAAAAAATTGTTTTCCAGCTTTACACTTGTGCATTAGTTCTATGCCAAATTGAACATTGCTATTTTTCAAAGCAGAAGATTCAATTGATAAAACGTACTCTCCCATGTATCCTTTTGACGTTGACATAAATGATGCTAACTCCATTGTATTGTATGGTGCCCCCATCTCCATCATGACTTTTTTGAACGAATGAAATTGGCTGTCCTTTGCATACACATTATGCTGATACACCTATTGCATAAGAATAGATTTTGTTAAATTGTGCTGTGCAGGACCATGGTGTCGATAAAGTGTGTATGGCATCATAATTGCTACTAACTTCATCGGCAAACAGGAACACTTTCTCCTCCAGAGCAAATTTGATAATGCCTTGAATGTTCTCCTTTGTGAGAACCTGCCCTGTGGGGTTTCCTGGGTTAATCACAACTATTGCACGAGGCTCACACTCTTTCCTGGCTTCATCTATGGATCGTTTCAACTCGCTGAGATCTAATGCCCAGTTCTTGCTTTCGTCCAAATAATAGCTGATCTATGTGGAAAAAAGCGTAATTGCTTTCATAACGCTTATTGAGCTTCAACTAGTGCTTTTAAAAATTATAATATGTACGCCAACTGTCACATAATAATCTGAGTCTATAAATATCAGTCGAGACATATTTATGATATTGCAAATGACTTGATTTCATTATTAGTTTGACAAAGTTGGACCACATTATCTTTCAATGATGGTTTGGCTACATGGAACCAATTTTGACTTTTGAAACTTACAGGATGCATGCCATATTCTGCAATAGATGCAGTGTACAATGGGTATTGCGGTATTGGGATCATTATTCCAGGTAGTTTTCCAGTTTTTGAGAAGTTTAGCAGCTTCATCGTATTCTGTGAAAGAAAAATTGTACAATCACTTAAATTACTTTAGTCGACATTCGTGTTGAAATAAATCAGCCAGTTAAGTTCTTACTCTTATCCCTTCGCTAGCCCCAGCACAAAGCATAATATCCAAATAGTTTGATGGGTAACCATCTCGTTTCTCGATGTAGCTTGCAACATCCTTACGGATGACTTCAACGCCAGCACTTTCACTATAAGAACCTAGAAAAGTATAGGTATTATAACATAGATTCTGCAACTAAAAAAATCCGGGTTTTTTTTTCTTCAGTCTTTTACAACTTACCTACACTGTGCCCCTTGCAACCACCTAAAACTCTTCTAGCTCTTTCCTTCACATCTTCAGGAAAACTACTATCCTTGAGCAATTCTGGGAATGAACAGAGGGCCAAGACCTTTCCGTTTTTATTTTGGGAAAAATCGTGTGTTTTTAGTTAATATTATTCAGAATGAAGTATTGCTCATAAACAGGGTGGCTACTGGGTTTGACAATAAACGCACTATACATATACATGTATATGGCATTTTCTGGGCTTTTTATGTATAGAAAGTGATACACAAATAAGGTTTGTGTAGTTTTTCATAATTTTTCAGTGGCGATTTGACAAGAATTGCACAAGAAAGTTTAAATTTGCACCTGTAGACACCCTGTATGTACTTGGGCTAATTTCAAGATAGTGTACAAAAGTGTACAGAAACATGTGCAGTGATACCAAGTGTTTAGATAATTAAAATACAGTACTTTATACTCTTTATTTGTAAATGAACAAATGTTACTACAGTATATTGTGGAAAAATGTAGTATATGTATCATAAACATTTAATCATTAATTTGTAGCCTACCCTTCAGCAATGTTTCTGTCACCTCGGTATTTTACAGTAACTCAGTGCATTACTAACTTGTCGGATAAATGTTATTGGCTGCTGTCCTAAAGAATGGCAATCCCCAATGTTGGCACGTATCACTTCTTTGAAAGGCTTTTTGATGCCCTGCACAGTTTAAAAAAAAATATCCATGCTGAAATTCTTTAAGGGAGCATGCAGTATTTATAGTAAAGTCCGTTCTCTCTGAGCTACACACATTAAGCCAAGTTTCAAGGTTTCATTCATTCCCAGAAGTATAATAATCCTAATTATCTATTATTGACTTGCAAAATCTTAATTGACAACTTTAAAAGCTTGTTAAAAACTACATGTGGATACCAGATGAAGATGTGACATGTAGATGTCAATTTTTTTGAAGCTGCACTAGAAAATATGCTGGTCACCAGGCAGGTTAATTTATTCAAAAATAATCCTGAAAAATAATTCGTCCAGTTAAAATCCGGTAACTCTTCACGCACATTTTAATTATTTCATGTATTTGACAAATAATATTAATTTATTAAATGGATTCACTTAATTATGGTTGGGCTTCCACGCATAACAGCTTTCCGTTTCTAGGCCTTTGAGGAAATAAATTTCAATGAACGGCGAATTTAATCAATGTTAATAAATTCTGTAATTGGGATAATTAAGTAGGCCTACATCTTTTGTTAAAACTTAGATCACCTTGTAGTATGAGTGAAACATGAAAGCCATTACAATTGATATCTATGTACACTGATCGTTTTCTCCTCGAAAATAACGTGACCAGGAAGTTGATATTTCTGACAAGTAATGTGGCCTTCAATTCTTCTAATGCATTTACCTCCTAAACCGATGTTGGGTAATTTTACAATGAAACGGGTTATGAATAATTTACGCGTATTCAACGGATTTCACATGATGCATTAGCCAACTCAATTTCACAGGATGGGTGTGCAGCAAACAGCTGATGGTGTAATTCTGATAAAGTTATGTTGGCTCAGTGCCAAATAACCCTGGCTTTGCGCTATTAAAATGATGGAGTCCTGTGCTATTGAACGCGCTTTTATTATTTAGTATCTGCTGTAATTAAGTGGTGTCGCATTTGCATGCAGTGTAGCATTACAGTCTAGATTCCAGAGGTTAAATACTGTAAATTATAATATTGAATTTCTGCACAGTTTCATGTAGACCTGCAGTAAAGCCTTTCTATGTTCCTGTAATGTAGCATGGTGCAGTTTTTTAATTACAGTAATTACAGTAAACCGATCGTATCTGCTACAAGTTGGATTAAAATCAGCTTTGACATAGATAATATCTCCTGTAATGTCAAATCATTACATAATGCACTTGGTTATGCTTTGCTACCAAGAAATACAGATAATTTGCAGCCAAGATTAGAATGAGGCGATTTAAAACGTGCAATTAATTTGATGAGAGGTTACAAGTGAAAACCTGTTTTTAATTAATACTGAATATTATTATAGAATATATTTGTGTAGCAGCAGCGACTGTTCATTAATGACTGTTCACGCTGGCAGCCGACATCATTGTAGTAACAACGTCCTGTTGGTTTGCTGTCACCACATGAGCCCAGTTAATTAATTGCTATAAATTTATGGAGAATATCACACACGTCATTTCAGCTGTTGAAAGATCCAACAATACCATTGTTAAGTTAGTATGTAAATAGGTGTAGTTCTTAGTTATTTTACGCTAGTGAGGGCTCATTCAAGAATAACCGGACATTATGGAGGTCGTTGGGGAGGAATTTTCGTAGACTATATTAGCACGATGGTTAGTTTCAAGAGCTATAATTGCGCTACAAAACTTTAAGAAAAAATTTACTGAAAAGGGTATTTTAATCCTGTCAATATGACTTACTATCAATTTAAATGGTAATTACCATTTATTAAAAAAAATGGGGGGGGAGTTACACAATCGAGCAAATCCATGCCGTCGGCTTACATGAAAAAGGACAACCTTTATGTTTTAAATATATAAATAGTCATTAATATTTTTAGAACATAATATGATGACCGTCAAGGTTTCGAAAAATTTCAATACATCTGTAAAAAGTAAAGTTGGAATGGTATTCAGACCCTCCATTGCATTACACCCATGATCTTGGTTGAAGAGCCCTTGAACGAAGGGTAAACGATAAACGGATGCTTTACCTGTTCAAGCTCCTTTTCTATTTCAGCTGCACGGATTAAAATTGGTCCTCGCACCGCATATTCCATCGTTTTGATGTGAGGATTTATATTTTCCATAGTTAATGTTTTAGGGACCGTCGACATTTTGGCGAAAGGGATTTTACAAGCACGAAGACAGAAGCGTGTTTCACTGGCCAACGGCTGACACCTAAATACAGCTGAAAGGTTGAACATTTTTACGTTGCCTTGCGCTAGAGCTGCGCCCCTACCAACACCATAGATACTGGATATCATTTTTGCAACCTGAAAGGATTGGAAAACCTTGATCGGAAACAGCACGCATTTTATTTTCATAAAGTTCATGTGTGTTCATGAGCGCTTTCTTTAACCAAGGCACCACTTTTAGCACGTCTTACCTTTTTTAAAACTCCTCACATACCACTTATAACCCTAGTTAGCATTAGGAAGGAATGAGGTCGCCCCTTTTACGGCTCGTTTTTGACCAAATTCCGTTGGACTATGCAAAGTCGCGTGTCGAAAATGACAATGGAGGGCGCTGCAAGCATGTCATGACCAGGCTTTTTGAACGTGTATAGGCAGGCATGCACGAACTTGATTGTGGCAATCATGCACATTATCATGAAAGCTAAGCAGTAGCCATCTGTATCTGATTTCCTAATTTCACGATGAAACTACTTCATAACAAACATATTACATGTTTATAAGGGAGGGACAAAAATCGATAATCTTTATTCATTTATTGTGCAACGATATTGTTTTTTGATTACACACAAAAAGCGCCTGTTTAATGATTACATTTAGATTGACTCATCAACCCAAGGTGGTTGTCCTCTGTCTAAATTATTTTTATACAGTTATTAGAAAATCCCCCGTTTATTTACATTTTATGAAAAATACGAGGGGCTAACGTCACTTAAAAATCGTGTACACCTGACTTCAAAGACTTCAGTGGGACTTCAATGATTTCAATGAGATTTCAATGAGACTTCGATGATTTGAAAGACTGCAACATATATAGGCTACACCTGAATTCAGAAGATGTTAGGCCCTCGGAAAAATACGTTATAAAACCTCCAAAAAAAGGTTTATACTCCCAATGAAACCTCCAAAGATGGGTATCGGAGGTTGCATAATGATTTTTAAGTTTAATTAATTTTTTTTATAAATAAATGGGACAATTTCACTTCAAATAAAAATTGACTATGACCCTATTGGACAACCAATTCTACACGGGGGAAAATGAATTTAGCAATAAAAATAAGTGTTCAAAGTAAGTTCGGATTATGTGCTTGGGGCACCACAAAAATTAGTGCATTCAAATGTACTACGGTACAGTAAAGCCATCGTTTTAGCCAAAAGAATGCTTTATTTATAATCAGCTGTGCCGAACATAAACCGTAGTTGCCATTATGGTAATTAATAGTGAAATCTGTCTATATTCGCAATCGATGCTAATTGATTCGATGCTGAAACTTATTTCATCACGAAATCGGAAAAGTAAAAAATATTAGTAATGAAATAAATAAAAATCTGCTCTTGTATATAGTCAATCTGGGAGATCTAAAAAGAAATAAATTTTCTTCAATCTCATTATTTAAAAACTTTGGAGTTTGTGAAGGTCCTGGAGCATCTTTCCGTATTACCCTTTGGTTACATCGGCTCACACTTTGGCATAGCGTTGTTTTTAATAGTGCTATTTTAATAAATTGTATTTAATAGGATTAAAACTTTTTTTGACATATCAATAAAAATTCATTTCACTTATACAGTAAATGAAACTGTCCCTCAGATTTAGTGAGAAGTCAGATCAAGTTTTGGATTTTTGTGTTGTCATTTATTTAATTTAAAAATAAACGGGACATTTTCTGATAGTAAGTATTATGATCACATGGAGAACAATACATTTATGAGTGATGACCAACATTTTATCCGATAACTTTTTGCATAGCAGATAATAGGCCATTCCTTTGGCTCCACCAAATAATTGCATAATGACAACAAAAATACAAGAGGTGGGTGAGGCTCGTAGGCTAGGCGCACATATACGATTAGTTTTTTTGTTTTTTTTTATCACTTGTTCAAACGCCTCCAGTGCGAGGTTTCTCAATGCGTACATTTTTGTGGCCTATTGTGACATATTACTGTCAGTTGGCAGGCTGCCCAGGATATACCTCGTACTGGAGGCGTTTTGTCATCCGCCCAGCCATCCGTGTACCATGTTGAGGGCGTCATCTAGACTCAGTTTTTTGCACTGATTTGGACAATTACCAGCAATTAAGTTTCAAGATTGGCATTCTTTCTTTTTGTTTGTGTAACGTTAATATACTCTTTATTGGTCGAATTGTTTTTGCTATTAATATTCTAATTGTTGTAAAACGTTTCTGGAATGTAAGTATAGTTGTTCACGCCGCTAAGCATTATGGATTAAGTAGTAACGAAATCGTCTGCAAATACCAAAAAAAAAATTACGGAACAGGGTGATTTTTTGGATTATTTGTGGAATCGAGCAATCGTCCAGGAGGCGTTGTCTGATCAAAAGGAAATTGCTATGTTATTGTGATAACTTGTAGACTCCCGCTGAGTTAGCAAACACACTCGAGAAAGGTTTATAAGAATGGGGAAAACTAGCAAAGTTTTGGTATTTGGGCAAAGGGAATGCGGCAAGACGTCGATATTGGAACAGCTGATCTACGGCAATTTTATTCCTGAAAATGTAAGCCAGTCTCATTCGGCTTTATTTCGAAAGGCTTCGTTCTCATCTAAAAATGTTTGTTTTTTCAGGAAATGACACCGACGATAGAAGACGTTTATGTTGCTAACATAGAAAGTGACAGAGGGATTAAGGAGAAAATAAGGTTTTATGACACCTCAGGATTGGTAATTATAATTATTTGCCATGCCATCTTATGCTTAAGTTTATAACAGGCTAAGCAGTATTCCATACATCATATAATTCCAGAATTCAAACACTTTCTTATATGAATGTATTAGCAGTCGACATACTGCGATTAGGGCCTAATCAAATTGTGCATCATCCATGATTTTAATCCATTCATAACAGTGTCTTGCATACAATCTCACCATTAAATGGCTGTATTTTGTCCTTTTAGGAGCCACGTGCAAGAGAAGTTCCTCGTCATTATCTGAGTTTTGCAGATGTGGGTTGACATTTTTTTGTTTTATACAGTCAGTACCGGCTATATGGTCACCC
>JAQIXS010000128.1:0-65169 GCA_034700785.1 Rossiulus vilnensis | reverse complement strand
ATAAAGAAATTAAATATTAATAATTAAAGGAACACGCAGTAGGCGATAATTTTGTAAAAGATTAATCAGAAATGAAGGAATTAGGCTATTATTTATCTACAATTACTTGCTGTAGAAAATTACATATGATAGAACGCTATAGGCGAAAATATTGGAAAACAGGCCATAAACCACGAATTTCAGCCAATGTTTTTAACACGACATTTACTTGGATTAATAAAGTAATGCCGCAGGTCAATCATTTCGAAAATGTTATGGATTTAGACCACATCTCTTTATATGCACATGCAGTCCTGATTACGCCGAACAGTATTCGCGCAAATTAAATCAGTTATTAGGAGTCACTGAGCTTCAATAAGTTCAGTTGGCAAAATGCAAATTGGGGAGCAGGCACGCGAGCCGAATAGTACAGGGTTAATTAGGGGTCAGGGACGATTCCGTCAAGTGAGATTGTTTCGTAGCGCAAGCTAGAATGCAATTTTGCCATTCGTGAATCGATCGTCGAGAAAGCAGTCTAAACCCAAAAACAATCGCACACAATGGCGAACTGGTGAGTTTTTTTCTTTTTTGCTTTCACAACTAGGATCGAGCCTTGATCTTTGCAAGGCAGACATTGAACGATCCAGAAACGTAATGACCCAAATAAAAAACCCTCGAATTCCTCGGTGCTTCTTACCTTTCCCTGGACGAAACAGTGCTCAGGGTACCGTCGATTTCCTCGAGAGAAGTGGCCGCCGTGGGGACCGCATCTGCAACCGGAAAGTCTGCGGACCTCGTGGGCTGCATCGCCCGCTTCTCGACGTTCTCCTTGCCCGCCGAAGACACTTTGGCTTCGGCCGCAGTCTCAGCCGTCCCCGTCTCGGCGTTATATCGCCGGGCGAGAAGGGCCAGTCGCGTGTCCCTGTACGTGCCATCCAGCGAGATATTCGATAGAAACGTCAGGGCAGCTGCTCTTCTTCGCGACCGACATCTGTGCATCACTGTTGCCATATTGCATGTGACGAAAAAATAGTGAAGACCAGTTGGTCGTGCCTCCTCGCGACCTTTTTTATGCTAGCTGGTAGTGGCAACCCCGCCTTTGAAGTGGACTCTCCGCCGCTTGAGCAAACTGCTGAGAGAGCCTTTATCCAGCATTGCTGGCAATCGTAAGGGAAAAATGTTCAGGTGGCGCTACTGTACTGGGCAATATTCTGGCGATATTAATTTTAGCATTGCTGGAATTTACAAATCAACAGAACAGTCTCGTTTGCTTTAGTTATTAATTATATTTCATTAAAAATCGAAATGAAATAATTGTATGGATACTAGTCCATTTTGACAGAATGCATCAATAAAATACGTTTGTAAGTAAAAGTAACAAAATCCTACTGTACAAAAACCGGGAAAAAAAACAGTCAACAGCACCCTGTATTCCCAGGCGGTCACCCATCCAGGTACTGACAGGGCCCGACGTTGCTTAACTTCGGGGATCAGACGAGAACCGGTGTTTTCAACGTGGTATGGCCGTTGACAATGAGAATGCCTCAAACGCAGTAGTCAAGAATTATATTTTTTATTTAGATTAATTTAAATCAATCAAGGACGATTCTGACGTGAATTCTTCTATTTTAAACGTTTTATTAAAATATAAGATTTAACGAGTACTTTTACATTAGCCAGACAGTGAGACTATAAAACGCGTCAAATGCCACGTCATAGTCACATGAGCAAATGCAAGTCATTGTTATCTCGCGCGGGCACATGGCGCACCAAGGCAAGGTTATTATGAGTAATAAAAACAACAACAAAAACTGCGGTTTTTAACAATCGCAATGGCATCTCACTTTATTGTTTACAGTATTTCTGACAACGCACGTGCGTAATACGGTTTTAAAACGCGTCAATGAAATCATTCGTGTTTATAAACGTTTGGCAAGCTTATGGTAATATCTATAGCTGTTCTTTTTTTTCTTCTATAGTTATCAATTCAAATATAAGGTATATACATGTACATGGTCTACATTTCTGAAGATATTGCAAAAGTTCGGATATAGCCCTAGGTGATAGCCATGATTCAAATTCACAAACCAGATGAAATCTTAAAAAAATCAGTTTTACGTGGTAACGTGGTGCAACGTTTAACACAAATCATAATTTTAGAAAATATTTCTATCAAAAATACCCTGTTTGTAGCTGGAAAAATTCGCCACACTGCCTAGTTGTCTGCTTATGGCGATTGGAAACAGGACTGCAAACTTATTTTGTCAGAAGTATTTTAGGACAGATGGACGAATTTGAACATCCTGAACCAATTGTATCGCCCAGGTCACGGAGTACCCATAATTCGAAGAGACGACGAGACCAGTTGTTATTTCAGCGCTCGATTTCGTATTATTCCAGAGCAGACTGGGTTTTCCCCATCATCCCATCTGGCGCAGGGCCAAAGTTAGCAAATTGAAATACGGTTGAAAACTACGCACGAATTGGGCTGCACGCGGTTAGGTGACGTAACCGCCGATGTTGTCAGCGTGTGTTCCATTCACAGAAAAGTTGCTACACGCGTCAAACGTACGCTAGCGATTCACGAGTATAAGAAAACATTGCCACGTGACACTGTTTTCATTCCATTATCTCTAAGACGGTGGGACTGTTGCAGTGGAGTGGACTTATAGTAGCGCAGTCTGTGAGTTTCTGAGCCAAGGACGATTTAACCAACGGCTAATTAACATTTCTTTTCTAATCAAACCAAATAAAATTATGAATTAAATGTAATATCAAATGTAGAAAATACACACTAAAAGCGGTATTTCTATCGGCTGTCTGGCCTTCTTTACGAAACACCGTGGGATTAATTTGCGATCGATTCCAGAGAATTGAGAGAAGCCTGTTTACCACACGATTAATCGATTCTTAAATAAATCGACATTGATTAAGCAATCGAAAAACTCCAACGTCTGTCGTTGATTGATTGTTTCAAAAATAGGTTCTTTTAGAAACAGTCTACCCTATCCGTAACACTCATGCCCAAGAAATATAAAATTTGGGTTAGAAATGTGCAATAATCTCTTTAGGAAACGGGTCAAAACCCATATCCATTTCTCCATTTGGAGTTAGATTTTACAAAACAATGCTTTTTATATCCCTTTATTTCATATCAAAATTTAAGTTCACCTTCTCGAGTGACCAAACTAAATTTAGAAATGAATTATAGGAGTAGAAAGCATTGTTTTGTAAAATCGCTTTGGCATTGCCCTAATTTAATAAACTTCTAGAAAAAAAATTGTAAAGGGGAGAGGGAAAGGAATGAATTTTCGTTGCAGATGACGATCTGACTAAAATATTTCATTCCACAATAACTATTAATGGTAACGATTCTGCGAAATTGACATCAGAATCGCATGTGGACATCGTGGCGGCGCCGAATTGGCTGCGTCTATGTTGCAAGCTAATTCCCATTAATTAAATAAGAAATTCGAATTAAGAGAGGAAATTCGGTGCCTTTGACAACCGTTATTCCATTATTTGTAAGCGCCTTTTAAGCTGTAGTGGCGACAGAGTGCTCGTGACGTCACTGGGACCCTGGGAATGACGTCAGCGGCAACCTTGGCAACGGACTGGCTGGAACGACGAAAATCCATCAGACGCTATTCCGATATTAAAGTAGATTTTGTGGATGGCAAAGGCTTTCGTATTTCTGAATCCGCCACATGCGTTTCCGCATTATTAATGGCGACAGACAGAAGGACACTTCGAAAAGATCGCGATGGTATTCCAGCATTTTCCAACATTTTTTGGGGCAGTTTCTGTTATTTTATTCCTGAACGCAATGGCGAATTGGCAGCAAATGAGTAACCACCAGTGTCAAATCTTGAATAGATCAAATTCAGTATTACCGTAACGATCACATAGGGTAATCGTTAGGGGTCGATCATAAAGGCCGCCCTAGACTGGAATGGTTCGCAAGGATCGGCTAGGGAGGAGGATCAGCAATTTCTGACGTCTCATCTGTCAATAACGACCACTCATCACGTGAAAATAATGATTTAAAATATTACCCAGAATGTAATACATGCATTTTAACCGCACGTCATCACGTCCCTCAGAGATTAAAAGATACCATATACTGTTGCACATGCGTTGAAGAACGTCATACGAGTAATTTACATTTGCGTTAATTATTATTTTTATTCAAACTTGACGTCACTGAGTACAGAATTAGAATGGGAGATGTTAACAACATACATGTACATCACCACCAGATTTTGGTTAACCTAAATTATTCAGCTAACAGATTACGTCTTCCAGCATCGAGAAAGCCACTCCGATGCCCTAAAGATAGCAAATATGTTTATGGAACTGACATGATTAATTCATTGTTTGTATTAACATTTACAAAATCATTTTGCTGACTGTCCTTGACTTCCCAGACCAGTACGAACCCTGTAATTGCAAACAAACTTTTGCTTTTTAGCGGTCCATTTGAATTCCCCAGTGGCATTCCAGGTTTGGATAGATTATGGAAGGGGGTAGGGGTAAAACATACATTTCCTTGAATATCCCTGACTTTCCAGGTGCGTACGAGTCCTGTGACTGCAAACAGGCTATTATATTCTATTCGCGGATCTTACACGATCATTATTAATTATATCTTTAGCCATGACATTACCAGTACCGTACGTATTACGTCATCATTGCCCGCCATAGACGATCATGTTAAATTTTCATCAGAACTGCTAACATTCTACCATACACGATCGTTAGAAATGTCAATCTCATTATGTAATGACAATACTAATGATCGTGCAAGGTCCGCTATTAAACCATTTAGCGGATTTTACACGATCATTATCCATCAGTAATGGCATCATTAGTCATGACATTACCAACACTCATTACGTCATCAGCCGCGCACGAGCACGTTTAAATTCTCATCCTTCCTCGCAAACATTCCACCTTACCCGATCATTAGTGCCGTCATTAGCAGAAGGTAATGTCATGACTAATGATCGCGTAGGGTCCGCCTTCGAATTCCCAGTGGCATTCCAGTTTCGGAGAGATTAGAAGGAGGCAGGGGGTCAAAAAGTCAGCATTTAAAAAACCTGGCCATTTAAATTTGGCGTCGACCGAGGGAAGGGGGGGAGAGAGAAGGTCGCCCACCAACGTGGTCCGCACCGCGGATCTTTCGCAACCGATTTTTCGCCCAAATACCCGACCGCTCCATATTTGGAGTTATTCCGGGCGCATGGAAGCATGTCGACAGCGGGCGCGATTCGGAAACAAAAAAAGCAGCGGGCGATAAGCGCAAAAAACCGCGGCTCATAAATCGGGCGCCCCCTCACTGCTCATCGACCGTTCCGCGTGACGCACGCGAAGACGTCATCGGTGGGGGGAAGTCCCACGTGTCGGGCGGGGGTGGCAGGCAGTCAGGCCGGACGAAACCAGCGCCAGCCGCCGCCGGCGGATTTGTTTGCCTTTCGCCGCGAGAGATTGCCACGACGATCGGCCAGAGATCGATTCCGGGGAGGGGGGCGCGCCGATGACTCCTGCCGCAACCCCGAGGGAGGGGATTCCAGCTTGGCGCTTTCTCCGCCAGGGCACGCGTGCTTGACCCTGCCCTGCCGCGAATCCGGCGAGCAGCTCGGAAGGAACTTTGGGAAAACCCCGCAGTCCACGCGTGCGGTTCGAGCGAATAGCACGGGATTTTGCGGGCTCGCGGGCGGGCGAAGACCGTGATTTTCCGGCCAGATTTTCCTTCGTTTTTCGGGCTCCTTCACGCGATGGACGAGAACGCGTCGACCGATTCGGCGTGCGCGGGGTCGGACGGGTGCCAGTGCGAGGTGGCTTCCCCGGCGGGGTCGGGGCCCACCATCGGCGTGAGCGTGCACCCGACGACCGGGGGTCAGTTCCCGATGCGGGTGAGCGGCTCGGACACCGCCGAGCAGCTCAAGAAGCTCATTTCCAAGAAGCTGAAGGTGGCCAAGGAGCGGATATGCCTGCTGCACAAAGAAAAGTAAGTGCGTAGGGGCCGGGTTTCGACCTGGGAGGGTGGGGGGCTGGGGTTTCGATCCCCTGGACGCGGCGGCCATTTTGGACGGGTGGAATTCTTCGGCCATTTTTCGTGCAACTGCTGCTTCCAATCTCGATCAGCTGATCGCTGCCGCAGCCAGCGAAAGCCACTCGGCTGCTGCTGCCGCAGCATCGATCGGGCTTCCGGGCGCGTGGACGAAGCCAGACATTTCAGAAAAATTGTTGGAGATACTGGCCAAAATCGTTGCACGATGGATTTGCGTGAAAATTTAGAGAATGTATGGGGAAGTTCTTTTTTTCCTTTTCAGAAATACACGTAGTTTCGAGGAAAGCTAAATGCATGTAGTCGAATTCGTTTATAACGATCACGGTAGTTCCGTTATCTCGATTATAATCGTGCAATGCAATTATTTTCGGATATAACGAGCAAATTTGGCCCAACGGTTTGCGAGTTCCCCAAAATCTCGGTTTCCTCAGTGTGATGCCAGAGTTCCATTTTTCCTGCTATGTCCCCTTATACAAATTGTCCCACAAAGATTCATCTATAAAATTGCTTGATTTACCAATAATTCAGATAGTGTTAATGCATAGCATTAGTTTATCAATTCCTTAAAGAAAGTGTGGTGTTAGTTGTTGTAAAGCGAATTAGGCCTTTCACGGATAAAACGAGCACCCCTTGACGCTCGTTATAACCGAGTTGGACGGTTTTGGGCTCATAATGTCATAGCTATCAGCTTTATATCGAAACCAATTTTTCAGGTTTTCTACGAAGTTCAAAACTTCACTTTTAGCCAGGTTTTTGGTGCGAATACCCAATTTCCTGCTGTCTTCCTATCGCCATTGCCATGCTTCTCGGCCTCGCCAAAAAAAAGTGCAATTTGAGGAAATAATCACTCAAATATTTCTTCCACATCCGAAATGTGCTACGGGTTTCGAGAGCAAAGCCAAGTCTGCGTACAACCGAAACGTGAATCGGTGGGCGCAAATGTTTGTATCGCAATGCGGCGTTTGTTTTCGATCTATTCTGATTTCTGAGGAAACGACCTGCGAACCCAGGCACGCACTAGGGCGAGGCAGATCAGAAGGCGTTGCGTGCGAGCAAGTATGTCCAGTGTTTTTGCTAGCACGGTGTGTGTAAAAACGGTATTTCTGATTGCGAGATAGGAGGGGTGGGTGATTTGCTACGCCACGCCACATTTTTGGACACGGCGCAAAAGCTACCTACCAATCTGCTCTAATCTCCCGATAAAATTCAACTTCTGGCTCTGCGCATCAGGCCAGCAACGTTCAGAGCGTATTTTTTTAAGTCTGATCCTTTGCAGTTTATCATACCGGTACATCTGTGGTAAAAGCTCGATATATTGGAACATATTACGTAATGAATGTTTTTTATTGGGGGAAATTGAAGGTATTCCTGGGATGGTTTAGAAACCTACATGCGCTGTAAATCCACAACGTTCCACTGGAACTGGGGTCTGGCATCTCCTATTCTCTCACTAAACTATCACTGGAACAACAACTTGCCCTTAATGCTTCTAAGGCTATCCCTCGGAAGAGAATTCCAGCGTCTAGGCCTAATCGCTGAATAAATCGGAGGTTTTGAAATAATACGAAATAAGTATCCCACAAAATTCCAGCGGATGCCGACCTGTTGCACAGTTCGACAGGACCATGCAGAAACCCCCAGAGAATTCCCAGCGCAAAGCGTGGGCCAAGCAGCGGTTTTTTGTCCGGTTAATCGGAATTAACCGAGATGCACCTCGTTCGGTAGCCGCAGCGGGCAAGTCGAGGCCTCCGCAGTTTGGAAGCCAGGCACGTCCGCTGCACTTTTCAAACCCGTGCTTTTTTAATGGGCGCCAGCTTTCATCGGGGAGAATTAACGGTACACGGCCTGCCCACTGACGCATTCCTGGCATTCCGAGCGTCGGATTTTCGCGCAGGCGTTTGACCCCTGGCCCGCATTCGAACGCGCGGGGAAACAAACGCCCATTGTGAGCGCCAAGGGGGGAAAGGAAAAAGCCGCTGCCCGTGCCCCGCAAACATCGCCTTTAAAACGGACGCATTATTCCGAATTGATTTATCGGCGTCTAGATGCGTTGGACTGGAGTGAGGAGAGAGGAGCGAGCAACGGTCGAACGAAAATCAATGCCTTTGTCCGATTCTGGTTCTGGCGCTCGATGGCAGCCAGCAGCGGATCGAATGGCCGTGCCGAGGTGTGGTCGATGCGGCCGAATCGAGCAAAACTCAAGCTGATTACTCGAGGTCCAGGGACCGGGCGGGTTCTGGAAAAATCACGTTTAACTGAATATGACAAGGGGTCACCATGAATGCCCGTTTTTATGCGTGCGAGTGTGCAAGGCCTACCTACTGAGAATAATTTCACAGAAATGCTGCTTTTAGCCGAAGATGAATTTAACGATTTATGCGTTTTCACCTAAAAACGGAGTGGTGGGGGAGGCGTCGCAGCGGGGATTCGCAAGCGAAGGTTCGCCGTTACATAAATCATATTGCTACACGTTTCCACGTTTTTCAAGGCTTATTCATTTTTAGGGATGCATTTTAGTTGTGTAGGGTGGTGTTCTGAAATGTAACCATATCACCAATTTCACTTTACTTATACACTGTATGTAGGCCTACATAGGAATAGGTGCATCGAATATGAGTGTAATATTTTTTTATTTTAACAGATAACTCATTTCGAAGCAAACAATTGACTAGGGTTTGTATAGATTCAATTTTGGGTACTGGGGTATTCAGGGTGTTCTGAAAAGGGCGCCCTCACACGATACAAACAATGTTTAGTTGACTTAAGAATACAACATTGATGCTCTGAGCCTCCTGTGCAATAATTCTTTGTCTAGTAGGCCTTCTCATTCCAAAGCAAACTAATTGCAGACCTTACATCATTGCGCGATCGTCACTAATGACATTACCAATTATCATTACACCTTTACCTTCAGCCTTACACTATCATGGCAAATTCACATGAAAAACAATGTTATTACGTTTCGAGAATGGCACTACTAATGATCAGTTCTGTAACGTAGCCTGTACTGGAATGGGATGTTTACAAGTAATTTCAGCTACCCGTAGAACGACACCAAATGACGTCAGGGTCTTGTCTATTTGGTGGCCTTTCCGGTCCTGTTAACAGGTAGCTGAAACTTACTGGTAAACATCCTATTTCAGTACAGGCTGCCTTGCAGAACTGATCATTAGAAATGCCATTCTCAGGTGGTAAGGGTAATAGTAATGATCGTGTAAGGGCAGTTAATGTTAAGCTTTATGTATAGATATTTTCAGGGCTAGACGTCATGTCTGAAGGTGTAAAATCCGATAAGCGTGATGAGCAATTTTTTTATGGTTTTAACATTGCCGGTCCATTTCAGAGTACCTGTTATTTCCCGTCCTTTCAGACTTGTACAAGAATTCTCAGAAAAATGTTTAATTTCCTGTCGGGTATTTTTCACTGGGGTTTCATCGACTCGCAGACGAGATTTCGCATAAAAAGGGTAATAACGCTCGGTGAAAGGGGGGAAAGTTCAATGCGAAAAACAGACCGCTACGCTACGGCGAATTTCCTTTGGGTCTAGGAGTAGGTAGAAAATTTAGGAGCCCGGGCCTTGGGGAGGCGGCACGTTTTTATCGGCTTCCATTATTGAAAACCCTAGGCGTCGAAATGCAACTTGCAGGCGCCATGGCGGGATCTGTCCAGCCGTTGGTGCAAGAGGAACGCACAAAGGAGCACGTGAGGGAGGTGGGTTTCCCCGTGCACCCCGACTAGACCACGGACTAATCCTGAAGCCATTGTCTCAGTAGCCCATTCCATGAAAAAAAAACTAGTGCATTGCATCTGAGCAGGTCGGCTAGTTTAGTTGAAATCTTGAACAAGCCAAAAACGACCAATGGGAGAGGTGGCACGAGTTACAGAGTTTAAAGAAAATCAAGGTTTTCATACGTGTTCATGCGCAAATCAGTTGGCTTTGTATTGTCATTTTCGTCTGTATTTGCATTATATTGATGGATGGAACTACACCACTCAGCCCCTCGTTCATAAATAAAAATACATTTGAAAAAAGTTTTGCGACCTTCAGGAATAGGTGTTACCCTGCAATACAACTGTTTTTTGTTATTTAAAAAAAATGGAACATTTTTAAATAAATAAAATAACTCGGACCCTAGTGGACACGTAATTAGTTTTTTTTGCATGCTAGTTGTATACGTTGGGTCGGGATTTTTAAGCATTTTGCATTGCTGAATTTGGACTGGAGTCCAAGTTTAGCCTGGCCTAAAAAAATCATTACACGACACTACCAACTATCATTACTCCTTCATTACATGAACTTGCCAGCCGGACACGATCGTGTTAAATTCACATCATTACTGGCAAAATTCCATAATTTCAAATTCCACTTTAAAGTCTCAAAGTCCATTTCACCAAGCACGGTCATTAGTGATGTCATGTTTGAGAAAGTAATGACATTAGTAAAGATGGTGTACAGAAAGGATGTTTGGATACTAAGCTAAGTATTTTATAGCATCCATAGTATTTTTTTCCGATACTGCTCGTTGCTGCGTAGTTGACCAGGGACCTAAACGACGCCTCATCAAGGCCACTCCGTCGATAAATTGAAACCCTGGAGTTCAGGATCAACAGCCTGTTTGTCACCAGCAGTTTCGTACAAATGATCCCCGCGCGAGACAATGGGTGGCAGGTGACAAGTTCAACGGGCTCCGAAGTGGTGTGTGCACAGTTTTAGAGTGCTTGACAAACAGAAACCCGCCTGGGGCTCACCCGTTGCACGTGCCTGCTGCTCAAAGTTTTCGATACGCCCTGTACAGCCTCCCCATCGTCGTTATTGATTTGCTCGCTGGTGTGGCTACATGCTTCCAAAAATGCCGAATACGTCGCATGTCAAGAACGGCTGACTTTGTCTCCAAATAAACAACGTGTGAAGAACCATAAAACGAAGGCGAAAGAATTAACAATTTGACTACACCAACAGTGACCGGTGGTTGCGCCATCTTTTGTTTACTCGGTGTAGGCCTACGTAATTGCGTAGAGCAATGAACTACGACTTAGTCCACAAATTTAACCAGGGTTTGGAGGAAATTGTCGAATCAATTGTTGCTAACAGGTGGTGAGCGCGTGCATCGAAGCCTGGCGCTGGCACCGGGACCGCTGCTTGAAATTCAAAATAAAATTCTAGAAATTCATCATCGGGCTAATGCGGGGAGGCTTTTCTTGGAAATCCTAACATGCATCTTGGGTGTGGTGGTTGAGATGCATCCCCTTCCCACTCACACCATAAGTGATATTTAGGTCTGCATTTTCCTATATGTAATCTTGGTCCACCTAAAGGTACATGTATTAAAAAAAATGTGTTCAGCACGTAGATATCCAGTTTAAAATCGGAACAGCTCGCTTTGTGAACAATTTGCTCTTAATCCGATTGAGTCAAACTCCGTCAATTTTTCAGGTTAAAAGCCTTGAAACAACAGTGGGGCACATACACGCCTTTATCCCCTGCCACTACACGTATGAGCTTTTGCATAATCTGCTAGAAGCACAATACATTTGGAGCGGATTTATAGCCTTGCATTTTCAGGCTATTCTCCTGCGAGATTCAAGACGAATTAGTCAATTCAGTGCACTTGAAAATGCTTTAGAACGTTCACAAAACGAGTTCTTCTGCTATTATTTGCAAATCTTATTCTAAATGCTTTAAAAATACTTTTATATGGTCCAGTCAGTATGCCTATCACCTGCTCACAATTTGCGTAAGAACTTAATTTTGTTTGAGAAGAGGTTCTCTAGTTAGGCTACCATCTTGCTATTTTTGGATCCGAAAGTGCCATTGGGGTAAACTGTTCGAAGCCATCCTGTCACTGGAGATTAGGATTTGAGTCCATTGCTCGTCAACGTGTCTTGGGATGCCGTGCAGGTGGCGACATGCAACATGTCATGGCTGCCTCATAGCTAGTTCAAGGGCGGTCACGTCACTTCCTCTACCCCACCTGAGGGGCTTCCACAGGTGTCCCTCTTCAAAACGGTCGCTCGCGTGGCAGGTTCGCCGGCCAACCTGCCTTCTGTTTCCCTTCTGACCCCCGAGGTTCATGTCTGCCTCTTCGTTTTATGGAGTTTCAACTTTTTTAAAGGAGCAATTTTCGTCTTATTACCCGCAAAAAACAGCCCTGTCCCCTTCGGGGCTGCACTCTTCGTCACCGGATACGCGAGGGCAACAGCGATGGTTTAGTTGTGGTGTGGTAGTCGGAGGTCTCTGACCCGTTGCTCTGACGTACTTCTTATGCTCACCCGGATGCCTTGTGTAACCGACCAATGAAACGAAATGTTGCATTTGGTTTACACTGATGCGTGTTCCGTTCGTTCCGAATAGTTCTGCTATCTTAGGGTTGGAACGAGGATTTGGAAATTAAGCACTCTTAATGGCGTTCGAACGATTGACCTGGGGTAGTCCATTGTGCAGTTTTGGGGTTGAACGTCCTAAATGTCTCTTAACGACATCCTCTGACCCAGCCGCACCCCCTTTCTTTCTCTTGATGATGGCACTCATGCCACTCAAAAGAAGAGGGCTGTAACTGTTATATTGGAACCTTGAGTTTTTCTAAGCATGTTCATACTGTATCTGTAGGAAACGTTTTAACCGCAGAAATGGGGAGACTTAACTAATGTTTTAAAACAGTGTAGCCTCCAACATAGGGTTCCCACCGAAATTAAGTTTTGAACTTCACTGACTAGAATAAATTGGACATTATTTGAAATGTTGAAAACGTTAAAAGCTCTTTTTTCAAATCTCATATCTCGTTTTGACATCGTATAAACTGAGCTGAGTTGAAAGTTCTCAATAAGTGAATAAGCACATCTTTGTTGATTAAAAGAAATTCTATTGGGCATTTCTAAAACAAATCAGTTCACTTCACAACTGTCCATAGTTCTTTGTATTGAGATCCAACACATTTGCTTTTAAGGATACCCACCATGCAAAAACAAAATTACTCGCACATTTTTGCTTGAAATGCTTATTATAATTGCTACATTTACTTTTTTACGCGTAGAATTGGTTGTCCACTGGGGTCCCCGTTACTTTTTATAATTTGAAAATGTCCCGTTAATTTATAAAAAAAGATAAAAATGGTCAAAAGTTCTCATTTTCGTTGCCTCCCTTCCCAAGGCTGCTGACATGGTTCAGCAAGCAGTTTGCTGTCGACAACAGATTTCTGCAGTGGGCTGGCACATGCACCGGATGTCATCCGGATTCTCGCGTGTTTACAATTTGGGAAGAACATCCACGAGTGGGGAGCATTACGAACGAAAAGGATATGGAGATGAAGTTGGGTAATGAAGGGTATAACAACACGCGTAAGCGTGGTAATCGAGTGAATGCAACGAGCACGCCCTAGCCACCACCTTTGTGACGTCAACACCCGAAATTGGTTTCGGATTGTGGGCCTTATCTCATTTTTGGATGATTCAGTAACATTATGTTAAAGCGGTTGAGCTCCTCCACGGCTGCATGCCGTCGCACGATATTCGAGGCTGTAACGACCTTCCATCTACTGGTCGCAGATTAGTAATCGGTTACGCCCATGGCTGCAGTTCTTGATCAGCTGATCAGGGACATTGCCAAGATCAATTATGTAGCGCCGATGGTCACCTATTCTGGGAAGATAGCCTACCCTCGTGATTATAATCGGATTTTTTTGAAGAGGGCGGGAGTTTTTCCAGGAAATCAAAGGCAACTTAGCTCGAAGGCCTAAGGACGATGAGTTTTTTTAATTGCAAGACAAGATGCCAAACTTTCGCTGGAAAACGTGAAGCGTTTGAACTAGCTTACCGATCGAAGTATTAAAAAAAATTAAAAATAAATACCTGGGCAAAAACGTGTAGCCAGTTTCGACCATTTCGGTATAATTTACAGCTCTGATGTCGCAATCAAGGTTCAGCTGTTCATGTCTCTTAACTTTTACTGCTTGATATGCAATTGTCATAAACATACGACAATACCTGCCGCCTCCGCCCAAGGATCAAGCAGCTACTTCCCGTAGACTTTTAAATAGTCCTTTTAGGCGCATTACCAGTGAATAAATAGCCCAGGGTCGAGTATGCAGCAACAATAACTAATACGCCAAGAGTGGGGGGAGGAGGATTTGACATAGAAAATGCTTGGAAGAGTTTGTTGGCAGTGCGCAGTAAGGAGCGTTTTAGCGAAGCCTTTATATAAACACTGCATGTATTGCTGTTGGTAATTAATGATTAAAATAACCGAAATCGTCTTATCAACTTTAAGGTCATTGATTTCTGTGGCTTCGGTTCAAATACCGAAAGCTTTAGGAAGATGCCAAAATTATTCTTAAAATCAAAACTAAATGGAAGTTATTTTTGCTTAACATGGTTTAAAATTTTATTGCAAAAATCATTATATTTGAAGTGGTTTACTTGAGATGGGGAGGAAACGTCCATGATCCTTTGCTATGATGGTAGAAGGAGAAGAATCGAAGCAGGAAGGGGATATGTCCCTTCTGGCAGAACCTTTCATACCAATTCCCTTATAACTTCCAAAGGATACAATAAATTCACTTTTGCAATGATATTGGTGTCCTCAATGTTTCAATAGAATCTACACGATAAATTGGGTTGATGGATTCTATCCCCCTCCCCTTTCACATGGCATATCCTTGACGACAACAGGATGCAGAAATGAATCGAATGCATTCTTCGAGGCTGAATTCTGGCACCCCTTGCCGTGTGAGGCGCATGCGTCCTCTTGCCACCACTCAAGATGTTTCACGGAGGTGTGCATTCCTCTCTTGACGCCATGTGGAATCGATTGGCAGTCTCGCCTCCGCCAACCTCTGAAATCCGTCTCCGTCGTCTTCGCATTGCCCCACAGCCCCCATTACCAACAACCTGATTATCCGCTTTTTCATCCAGCAGACCCCTTTTTATTTTCGTTTTTTTCAGACAGAGCCATCTCTGGCACTCGTCCCACTCCCGAACACTTTTACGCCACCCACACGCAGATAGTCTGCTTTAATTTACGCTTTCTTTACTCCCCTTCCACCCTCCTCCTCCTCCTCCTAGCCACGCAAGGTAAATGCAACGCCTGTCACAATTTTGATCTGTTTTTTTCGGAAATTCGACATAGAGGACTCCCCCGCGTGTCTATTTCGAGTCGAATAAGACTCTTCAACCCACCCCCCCACATTACTTGCTTTTAGACCGTATTTTTACTTAATGTCTTTTCTTTCTTTCTTGTAGGGAGTTGCGAGATGGGAGTCTGAGCGAAAATGGCGTTCAAGACGGTAGCAACATTACCTTGCTGCCCATGGTGGAAACCGGACTTTTCGTAAGTTGAAAGAAATACGTTTTTGCATACCAACGAAAAGTGAAATCGATGGGTTGAGGAGCCACATGTAAATGGTGTAGGGCATAATATGCAAAAGCGATGTGGTGCAAGGTTTTGCTTTCTGCGTCTGAAAAATCCGAATGCAAATATGGCGCCATCTAGGCAACCAGCATCAACATTTGAAAGGTGCCAAACCATAACGTTGTAGGTGCCACCACGACGTGTTTCCAGCTTAATACATTGTAGGATCCCGAATTTCCACATCTGGTATAGTGGTGTGGGAGCATTTTGACACCCCTAGGTCCTGATAGGTGATGTTTTAATGGAAAGTGCGGAAAATATTTGGACTAAAAAAACTGCGGAAATTCGAGTGAACAATGATAAATATCACTAAAGCAGACCTTGGTAAGGTGGACATGAATAGGTTATTCAAAGGTGGGCCTTGGAACCACTTAAAGTGTTACAAAAGTTTGAGAAGCGAGATTCTAAAACAAGGACGAAGGAATGAAGGACATCAAATGCGCTGCCGTCATACTTGCCACAAGAGGGTGCAATACGTGTGACACTTACAACGTTTTGGAAACATTTAAAAAAATCACCAATTTTTCACAAAGTGTTCGTTTCTGTTTTTATAAATTACGGATAATGTCAATACAGCGAAATCGCATTTGAATGAAATCAAAGTAACAATATTATCAACAAACAATTCATTTTCCACTCTCCTGAAAAGGTGATATTCAGACACATGCAACGTAATGGTTTGGCACCTTTCCTTTCATTTATCAAAGTTTTTTTTGTTTTATTGCGATATTAAAATCGCGTGATCTTCAGAGTATTTATTTCAACTGCGTGATTCACTGTACCCCTGACCTCGGCCGTACTTACGAGTGATGGATTTCCTCAAAAGCAACAAAAGTTTCCAAAACCAAGATAATTAGAGTGCCTTGCTAACTGGCCAAGTCTGCCATGGCCAGAGACATTGCATTGCAAAACAGCGCATTCAGAATCTAGGAATGTGATTGGATCTACGATGATGAAAAGGGGAGGGGGGAGTACATGTTGGCTGGAGAATGGGTGAAACACCAAAATAAAAACTAGTTTTGCTCCACTTTCAACATTCTGTTTTACAACGGGCTGATGCCAAGATACTTTAAGCTCGAAGCCGATGTAAATCTCTTGCCTATCTGATCCATCTGCTATCTCCCCCCATATTTCTTAAGGGCCGTCCGTTTGCTCTTTTATGCGGCTTTTGCCAGCCTCCCCTCGGGCTGACCGTTGGTAAAAGCTCCACCTGGGTTATATATAATAAATTAAAGGCCCTTCCAAAGCCGGACAATGCGGTTGACCACTGGCCAGCATTCGACTGAAAGCGCCCTACGACACTTCCTGCGCTCATCCGAACTACCTGGAGGGGCAGTTTCGGTTATTTATAATCTCCAATGTGGGTCAGCAGTGTCCCACACGAATTTATAATGCAGTTCACCCTCACGAAAATGCAATTCAGAAAGTCCTTCAATTCAAATTGGTCCTATGGTAAACTTAGGTCATCTAACTTTGGCATAAAAATTTGCTTCGCTCTTCCCAGCCAGCTCTTCTGCCAGTTGCGATCACTGATGCAACCTTGCTTTCAATGACATTTATTTCCATTTGGGCTCCAGAGGTTTGAAATGCACTTCAAACACAAGTGGCCATCTTTTAATTCATACGGAGGCACTCGAGTTAATTGCAGTCAACATTCACTCGCTCTTGGAACGTTTCCATTGGGGTGTCTAAAAAGTTTGGAGCCAAAGGCACAATAAAGATGTAGGCTGCTGGTGAAAACTGACGTTAACTCTGGGTGTTGGTGGCCGTTGAAGATGAACCCTGAAGAGTTTGCCAGATATCCAGCAAGAAATCTTTTATTCAACAAATACAATAACGCACGGTGACACCCTGCATGCATGGCGTCCCTGACCTTCGAGCGTTTCAAGCGATCTCAGCTTCATTGAACGCCTATCAAGTGCTTTTTTCAAAAACGTTGTATAGTGTCGTAAAATGTCAAATGTGCTTTCATTCATTCAACTGCCGTTTTATGAGCAAGCTTCAATTTCCTAAAATCCAAAAAGAACTCGATACAATTGTATTTTGGGCGCATGTGGCGCTTGCAGCAGCCGAAAAATGTGGGGCACTGGGAGTAGTTGCCAAAGCCAGTGCAGTAAATTAAAACTAAACCGGTTTAATGCAACTGAACAATCGCTTCCTGGCAATCTCGTCGGTGTTATACGAGCTCGTACTTACAGTTATCACGCCATAAAACATCACCGAGCAGCCTGCCATAACCGAAGCATGCAAGGCTCACATCGTGCATTGTTCAACCTCGAATTAAGTCTCAGGCAGATGAGATACCGGTTAACTCCAATGCGATAGTCGAGATAGGGACATAGCGGCCAACCCCTTGGCCTTCAGTGATCCAAAATTTCAAATCTGCTCTTGCTCTTTCAGTGCTTGGCAAGAGCAGATAGCCTTCCTTTTGCTAGTAATTTTTTTTGTTACATTTTAACTCGTTCATATAAGTTCATTCCTGCTTTCTAGAAGTTTTTGCAATTTTATTAAAATTGAAGGGTGCCAGACCATAAGGTCGTAAATGATCGAGACCCCAGAATACGCGTTTTCGGCTGAATACATAGTAGGGACCATTCCCCATGACTGCTACGTTGTGTGAATGAAAAACATCAGCTTGTAGTAGTCAATATCTATTTCTTGATTGGATGGAAAGTGCAGAGGAAACATTAGAACAATAAAAACTGCAGATATCCCAGGAAAAAGTAGTAAATATCACTAAAGCAAACGTGGGGTGGGGAGGGGGGATGTAGGAGAATTAATGGGAGGTGCAACACGTGTGGCACATAAAGCATTATGGAAAACGTTCGACAAAAATCCAATTGTTTCACTAAGTTCTCGTTCCTGTTTTCCTAATTAAGCCGGCAATGGTGCACAACGTCTGAACTTGTTTGTTTGAACGAAATGTCATCGGAGTTATCTATATCAGTTTTTCTCCCTTCCTGAAAAGTTGATTTTTTCACACTTGATACGTTATGGTTTGGCACCCTTCAATTATGCATAACACCCCGTGAGTTTTGCACTGTACAATCGCGGCGAACTTGACAAAATGATTCTTGACTGCATCGACTACTGCATAATGCTGTGGGCCCATGTTATTGAAATAATAATAATTGCAAACGCCTAAAACCGTGCCATTTTCAGTTAAAAGCTAGCTTATATTTTTAGATGACCTCCCTCACTCATCCTAGCCCCCCCACACACACTCCGATATTATTGGCCATCACCCCCACGTGTCGTTTGCCACGCAACTGTAGCTTCATTTTGCACCTTACATGTACATCGTTCGATGGGGTCTGCTTGAAAACTGCGTTGGTAGAATTCAGTGGGGAGACTTATAATACAAGAAAGAGCTTAGATGTTTATTTTCGAGAGCGCAACGAGGAATGCAACCACCGAAATTTTACAAAAAGCAGATCCGTATTTAGAGCGAAGCGCTTTTCCCACGCTTCCACCTACATGGCCCAGCAGGAGTAAGTGCCAACGATGGCCTCCTGAAACACACGCCCAAGGCTCCTACCCCAGGTTCATCCAAGGAAATTGATTTTTGTCCAATTTCAATTAGGGGAAATTCGTAGATGAAGTTTCTCTTGAAAGCTGCGTGCGACATCCCACTCGTATTCGATCTAATTTCTGTTTTTGTGTTTGCAGACTCAGAAGCCGGAACAGAGCGTGCTACAGGCCCTCGAAAGTCTCAGCGATGTTCAGGTCAGTCGAAAGTGATGGACATTACCAAACCGAATTCCGCGCATTCTTTTTTTCACAATTTATTAGGGGTACCATGCCATTTAAAGTTCGATCTAAGGCAAAATCTATCAAGTATTGTTCTCATTCTCTCGTACGCCAAGGCAAATCACTGGCGAACAAGGTCAGGCGCCAAACGTACCGGTTGCTACGCAGGAATCTGATTCTAGGAAGCGTTGTTAACAGCAAGGCCTTGTTATTTCAAGCAGTAGTCAATCAAGGCGACTAGTCGCTAGGAACCGAATAAGGATAGATACTACGCAAACACAACTCGCCAAGTGCACTGCCGTGCAACCCGTGTTTAGCAGTAGCCTAAAAAGCGTTCGTGCTTTGCAAATATGCTCAAGTTAGAGTGCATGCGCTATTAACGAGCAAAAAAATAGTCCTATATAGCCAAATCGTAGCTCATTTAAGAGCTATCATAACGGTTGATTGCATTGGCGATATCCAGCTGACTGCAATCGCAATACTCGAAATAACCCTAGAAAAATCTCTCGAGAGTTGAAATTTGCGGAAAGTTCTGCCAGGCAGTTCTCCAGTAAACTAGAGAAAGCGTACACGGTGTTGATTTGAAAGTGAACGTCGACACGAGACTAAATACTGTCTGAAAGATACTTCCGCGAGTCACCGAGGGTGAACAGCTCTCAAGTCGAAAGGTCTGTTCGTCTTTCTCAGATGGCAACTCGTTTAGTTGTTGCCAGACAATTCTTCAAATAAGGAACACAATTGTTAGACGGACGAGCTCAGGCTCAGCACATTCAGGCTTCCGGTTTGTTTTCACATGCATTAATCTGTATGCGCAAGGATGTCTTCACATTTCCGTATCTGATGAACGATCAGCAGATACTCCCAGACGTCAGGACACACTCAAGAAATGAGACTATCGAGTGGACAGACCATCTGAGATAATTCTCGATAGCGACTATCCCTCTCGGCTCACAAATGGAGATCGAAAGTTGCCTCTCGAGATCTTAAACTCGCAAGTGGACACAGTCCTCGACCAATTAGAGCGCGCTCAGGCGAAGTTTGATGATCGGACTTCTGGTGCAAAGTCGCTCCTGTTGATATACTTCGTTTCCGCATCTGATGCAGTTATCACTCAAAATATCAAGCGGACACGGTCATGAGTTAATCATAAATGTCGCCATTTCACTCGCCGCTCAATGTCATGTGAGAAAAACAAGTGGACAGACCATATGAGATCGCTATCGCTCTCAGCTCTCAAATGGACATGTACCAAGCCGTAGGAGTGATTGTCTAACTATTACTTGGCAATCCTCCTGGAACACGCATGCACAGGTGAGCATTTACTCGAGGTAAATGCATTACAAGATGTTACGCATTTCTTATCGTGGTAACTGTTTGCATTCCGGAACTTATTTTTTTTAAATATTTTTTTCTTCAAAGGGGAAGGGTGCTCAGGTGCGCTTTTACGAAAGGGAGCTTCTTATCGAGCGTTAGGGTTCGTTACTCGTAAAATGCGTTCTGCAAGCTTCGCGTTTTAAAAGCGGATTTGAGCAAACGGACGAGAAATGTGTTCACAAAACAGGGTTGGCCTCGCAAACTCTGGAAACGTTCGAGGCACAGGCACCCAAGCCATCGCGCATGAGAATAGGACAGCCAACACGCCGATTTAATTGTTTTCCCAATAGATTTGGTCACACAAATGCCTGGATACAATATTCGGTACACGCCCACTGTCGAGTTCCACCTGTCGGCCATTGTCAGGGCGTTAAAGGTACACGGGAAAAAGGGAATATCATCCTGCTATTCTCGGGTGTGTGTCGGCAACCACTCGTGCTCTGCTCACGCACTCCGAACCTACGTGAATCCCACAGTTTAATGGGATCCGAAGCCGCGATGCATAATTCCGAAGAGAAACCAAGGAAACGCACGCAAAAATCGAAAACTTCGGGCACCGCACACACGGGGTGGGTTTGGAGCTGGGTGGTGGAAGGTTGGTGTTTGCCCACATGCCTCGCCCACCCGAAAACCCACAGGAGTGCGGCTCGTCTTTTGAGGACGGCGTAGGCAGGGACGGCAAACAATGCCAGGGATGGGGGCAATGCGCCCGGACAGTGGTTCTTTTTATCCAACCATGATGGCTGTTCCTCCAGAATTAAGATTCTGAACTTCCCGGGCGAATTTCCCTGACCGGTGACAGTGCAAAACTTGCACATGTGCAAGAATGTTATAAGATTTAGAAAGGGACATTATTATCCCATGATGACTGGGGTGTTTACTAATAAGTAGCAAAGTATACACTGGATCCATGCACTTTTATCAAATTCACTAAAATCCGGAGTTCCAACACTTAAAAAATTTGCGCAACTTTTCTTCCAAAGGGTAACTTCGTATGCAATGCTTAAATGGCACCAAAGGACAGTAAATCTGTACAATAAAGTGCATAGAACCTTTTGAACTGCCATTAATCTATTGTCGATATCATGACCACAATATCAGCTGGTGTAGAGCTTGTGTCAGGCCATGGACAGGAGTTCTTAGAATCCCTCTTATAAAATATTTTTGCAAGCCTTCTGTGACATGAGCAACATTTTAGAAAACTAGATCAACTATGGATTTTAGCTTACAGGGTCCTGATTGATTTTCCCTGACATTCTCAAAATACTTTATTAGTCCCTGACTTCTCCAGAGTAAATAATTATTGATTGACGTTTCCAGTCTTTCCCTGAAAATGTCAGGTTTTCTAGATCTGGGGCAACCCTGTCCCTGCTTCGCAGTGTCAAACCGCTCGCAGAAATCGAAAGCAAAACAGATGCAAACGCGATTGGGTCTGGATTTCTCCCCGTATTGACACTGTCACGTGACACTGCCCACGTATGGCACGTGGGGGGCGATTTAATTGATAATCCCCGGGATCATCGGATGAATTGTGCAATATTATAAGCGCAACCCTCTCCTTGCCGATCGATGCCAGGCACGCGTGGGGAGAATGTGTAATTGGATGGTGAGAGATACTCCCGAAATGCGTTTGACGTCAAGCCCTCAGGGTTGCCCCCAGTGGTTGGCTGGTTTTGCACAAGGTGCCAATTTTTAGTTTTATTGCTGTATTATATTTGGATGGCCTGGCAAGATACTTTCGAGCAATGCTTGGCGGGGTAAATCGATAGCTGTCCAAGTGTCTATCAAAACGTGGCATTGATTTTTCTCAGTGGCAGCCGGTCAGTAGCCATGGCAACCGAAGACGCCATTGCGAGCTGTGTAACCTTTATCTGAAAATCAAGACGAGCTGTGCAGCCGGCTTGCCTCAAATTGCAATCAGATAGCTGTGCCCTAATGGGGCACCTTATCAAATTAGGTCATAAAATGGAATGGTTTTTTGGGGCTGTTACGGCAGTCCATGTTCCTTGGGAGAGGGTTCGCGAAGACGTGAGTTACGTGAGGCCAAAAAGTATTAAACAAATATGCATTTTGTTCAGCAAGCGACTATCCAATTTAGAATCGGAATAGATGTGTAAGATTGAAAGCACTTCCGAATGCACCAATACTGACAAAAATTCATCATGAATTTCGTAGGAGAATAACCAGGAAATGTAATGTCATAAATTCACACCACTTGTACAGAAAACGTATCGGGCTTCAAACAAATTATGCAAAACTTCATCATTGAAACTTTTCATCTCAGAACATCGAATTACCCTGCAGAAACCAGGGGTAAAGGTGGGCAGATATCCCAAAAAATGCCACTATTTTACAACTGTCTCAAGACTTTTCACCGGAGTCTGTTAAAGAGCAATTCAGACTTGAAATTGAATATCCACTTGCTGAACAAAATGGCATTTTAGGGACACCTCAAAATTGCAACTAGTTTTAACGATCCGGTGTGTAAATTGTATTTGCACGTGTGACGTCAGTCTTGAAATTAAACAACTGGATTCTGGATAATCAATTGAGTTGAGTTACAATGCATGGTCAAACCTCGGCCAATTCAATTAAACTGTTACGCCAAAGTCACCTACATGTATCAAATTTAAATAGGTGCATACATGTATCTGTTTATCGCCGTTTTTTGGAAGACAGTTCAGTGTCTAATCGTACGCGAAAAATTACATAAGTCTTTTCTGTGAAAGTACCACGGTTAAACAACATTCTGTTGAAATCCACTCTTCAACCACAACGCTGGTCAGTGAGCTGTCGTGGATGCCTTCATTCGAACCATTTCCAGGCCTGTAAAATCCGCGGCAATTGCGCATGCGGGGTCTTTATGTGGGTTAATGGCAAGCTCAAATTCACCCCGAGGCAAGAATTCCGAAAGGCCAAGGTGGCATCGGTGCAGTCGCACGAAAACGACGAGGCTGGTGCGTAGACGTTGCACCGAGGCCCATTCGAGCATCATCAGGGCCAACCCCCGCACGTGCGCAGGTACCCAGCCACCGTTGCCCTGGCGACGAGCAGCGCCCCCTTCCCCAATCGCTCGTCACACGCGCGTAATGGCCTTCAGAACCGCGTAATCTCAAGCTCATTTCCTGGGCATCTACCCTCGATGTGGGCGAGCGCTAGAGCTCGCGCAGCGAAATTCATTAGGATCCCCCGAAGACCGTATTGCATTCGACTGCATACCAATTCCTGCAAAAAAATGAGCTATCGTGTGGGTTTTGCGATAGGCTGGGGACTCGATTCGAAATGCATGCTAATGACTGCAGAAGTTCCAGCCATGGATCGAATTATGTTAATGGTACGCGGCATTTTCGGTAATCAATTGCGGTACACGAAATTTAAATATCCAGCTCGCATCTTTTTTCACGTTCAACGCTGCGCTAATTCACACACTGGTGTCTGTCTGCTATGTCCTAGAATAATGCCTGAAACGGCGTAGTTTATGCAAGTATCAACTGCGTGTACACTCGATGCATGGCTGAACCGAAGTTGCAAAAAAACAAACCTCAAGTCGCACTTAAAAACGCAACCTTATTAAGAAGTAATGATCTTAAACCAGCTGTACCGCAACTGGATGCAATTATAATTTATAACTGCGGTTAAGCGTGGTAAACCGCAGTTTTTATTCGACGTTGTATTGCGGTCAAACTCGTGTTTCAATGGTGTGCAGCGTTCGAGTCCCAAATAGGATTTCTATTCACGCTAAATGGCAGATCAATACCATTTAACACCTTTTTTGGGATCCTTAAACCTGCGAAAGCCATCCCTGTTAAAAAAATCGCATTCAGGTGAAATTTGTTTCACAACGTGTGACTTATTATCCACCTGGACAAAAGTAACTACGGTATATTTCTTACCTAACTTGCATTTGAAGGCCGCCGAACCATAACCTACCAAATGCCAAAAAAATGAACTTTTCAAGAGGGAAGTAACTGAATAGTTTCGTGAAAATTGTACATGTAGATAACACTAATGTGATCTCGTTTAAACACAGTCCAAACGTTGTACATTATTCACTATTAATTTCAAAAACACAGTAACGAACACTTAGAGAAAAAAAAAATTCAGGGGTGTCCCAATTGCCCCCTCGCACCTTAGGTGTGGAAAGGCTCCTGTGATGCATCAAGCTGAAAAGACTTATTTTGGGTGTCGGGTACTTACGACGTTATGGTTCAGCGCCCTTCAATTATCAGCTTAACTGGAGAGGGCTTCGTGAGTGTAGAGTGGCTTTTCAATGCCACTGATTTTTTCTAACCTAATCAGAATCTTAATTATCAGTTTAGCATTCATGAACGCTATCGGTGGGTATATCGAGGGCTTCACGACTGATTTTTAACCTAACAAAAAAGAGATGCAAGCCTATTACTAGTTTTAATCACCTTTGCGTACGGATCCATCGGTTGCCCCGAGTTCAAGGAGATCCTTTGATGATAGCAGACGGTTTATGTCGGGGTGCTCGCAAAGCCAGGCGAAGGCCACGTGGTGTGGAAAACGCAGATGCTCGCGGTTTTTCGAAGCACATCGCGACGCGAACGCGCACTTTTTTTCTCTTTTTCATCGGCGTCCGACTTTTTTTTCATGGAATTTGCATATTCAGCGTTTGCCGCAGACACGCCTAAACCTCGTACAGGCGTGGTTGAAAAATGCCGTTATTTGTCGTAATTTGTGATCTCGATCGAAGCACGACTGGGTGCACCCCGGTGACCCTGCACTCCTGGCAGCTTTTACCGTTAGCGTTCTATCGCGAATTAGTTCCAAATAAGCAAATGTACCCTAATTCAAAAAGGGGATGGTCGACAACTTGTCCAATCTATATGCAAAGTAAGCCACTGTGGCAGCCTGGGGCTGTGTTGAAATATTTCCTCAACCGGCCCCTGAAGGAATAAAAAGAAATTATTAGTTTAGTTTTTGTAAGTCAAATTCAGTTTCGTCCCATGAAAAGCATTCACCAAACCAAACGTCAGAACAGAATAGCGCTAAGGGCATCATCACCTTGGGTTTGTGGTTTGAGTTGTAAAAAGCTCAAATCACTTCGCAATGCTAAAAAATTGGGAGGAAAGAGGAATTCGAAGTTAAGGCCGAGCTAAATGAATGCCCACCATGCAAAGAATTGCACTATTTTGCATGAACACTTATTAGGCTTATAATTGCTAATTTATTTTCCCAAGATTTCAATTGGTTGTCCATAAGGGTCTGTTACTTTGTATAACATGTAAGAAAATAAAGTAACGTTATGCGCCCTCCGAAAATACATGTAGGTGCTTCCCTGCAATGCTAGGAAACACCTTAAATTTTTTTAAAGAAATAAATGGAGCAATATCAAATTATAAAAAATAACGTTGCAAACGTTATTTGAAGCTATTAGTGCAACTTGACTGCAATTTTTTAAGCTTTAATTGCGCATTATCTAAAGAGGCTTGGGAAAAGACAAAAAAGGAAAAGGTATTTTTGAGGAGAGGCAAGGGTTGTTGGGTTAATTGGAATTCGTGCCGAATCAAGTAATCAAGGGTGGAGAAGGTTTCTCTGAATTTGTTAACAGATGTGAAAATGCGAAAAGCAACTTCAAAAATTATGTTGTAATCCTTAGACATGGAGGGTGCCCATGGAATCACGTTAGCGTTCCGATTAAACATGTTTAACGAGCTTATTTGTAAAACCTGGACGTCAAAATGAAGGAATGTATACGTGAGGCACATACGATTATGGAAAAATTTCGGGGAAAAAAACAATCGTTTTACCAAGTTACCATTCTCTTTTCGTAACTACAACGTCCGAACTAGCTGTTTGAACGAAATCAAATTAGTTAACAATATTTCTCGTGAACCTATTCAGTTTTTCCCCCTCTCCTAAAAAGTTGATTGTTGGGCACTTAGTAAGTTATGGTTTGGCACCCTTTAAATCTCGATGATAGACCGTACATACAAAAACCAATCGTCAAGGTTTCCACCAGGTCAGAGGTGGATGATGAAATATCGCTGTTGTGGGGGTGGCGGAAGTCTTGGCCCGGAGCTCTTCAACGGCCAATGGTGGCACCCGGACAGGTGCCATCATCCGAAACGACATCCAACCGATGTCTATGTATCCAACAAGCGTGAGTCAGGTCTTGCTATTTGCGCGCGCATGACTCAATCGTGGAAGAGAAGGCACAGGTACAGGATGCCGAAATGGGTTCACAGACCTTGCAAGTGGGAGGCATGAGCAACGTTCGGCAGCTGATAAAAGTCGGTGGCGATTTCCCAGCAATTAAATTCGCCCACCTGGCCAGGTGCTAGCGTGGTCTCACTAACCCAGAGAAAGCTGCAACAATGCGAAATAGGACTTGAATAAATAATGGCCATGCAAAGCGGCTGTCCCACTTTTCCCCCAGCAGCTCGGTCCCGAATCGGCCGTGAAACTTTCCGTTTTGGCATCCCCTCCCTCCCTCGCACCTGACCGAGGGGATCTCCGATCTCCTATTTTCCCGAATTCCTTCAGGCAGGCCTGATAAAAGCGTGGGCGGAAGAATCGCTGTTGGGAGGCATTAGTGACACCAATAACCTCCAAACGGTTTTTATCAGGGGGGGGGGGGAAACTCCGCACTTCGGTGTTCGAGAGGTCGATCCGCGAATTTCATTAATTATTTGAGGAATTTGATTTTTTTTTCCGTTCTTTTCTCCGGAACTGGTTACGAGGCTTGGTAACTGGGAACCGAAAGCGTGGCCATGAGGGTAATGTAGATGTTCGCCTTGTTTATTTTATTCGGATTTTTTTGCCTTCAATGTGGGAAGTACTGAGTGGATATTGAAAGTAATTCGTGTATGCTGTTACCTGCGTGATAAGGTTTCCTTTCCAGATAATCGTGGCTGAAATAACGTGAATTTTGCATTTTTTTGGGGGGTGGGGGGTACTGGTTTTGTTTGGCACTTTGTATTTCTATTATCCAGAATTCCCCAAGTGTGACAGGTTTTTAAATTATCATTGCGAAAATCTCAAATAATTTGGTGCGCGGTGTACGCAACAATTACCGTTCTATAACAGAAATACGCTATATTAAATACTGTAGTATTTAAGCGGTCAAATAGCACAAATCGAATAGTAGACTACAATAGTTCAAATCGAGATATGGTTGAAAACGTCCGCTCTCCCTTCGTTCATATTCTCTAGTATAAATCAATGCATTTCTATCGTTGCACGATGCATACAGAATCTAATTTTAGGTCACTGTTATTCAAATGGTAACGAACACGACCATTTCGATGGTAATATTTTAAATATAAACGCGATTGCTTTGTTTTGAAATGCGCAATGCATTGCGAAACGGTACAATACTCACCTAGAAATATACCGTAATCTTGAAAAACACTCGGTTACGAACAAAGAAAAGCATTAAAATGTCCTGATTTCCGTATCACTGTAAGCATCCAAGTTTCCGGAAAAAAAAATATAAAAAATGAGGATATCGACATTCGGAGGTATTTCTTATGTCTTTCCTTTTCAAAAACCGAGTTTGTAGAGTGCTAAAAAGGCTACACTGTACATTAAAGGCACACTTATCTGTATAAAGGAATGTATAACCTGACCGTTATTCGAGGTACATTGTATTTGAAAATTAAGGAGAACTAGTCACCAAGCAAAATGCGCAAAATAATAATGAATTAATGTAACTACCCTGGTGAAAAGATCAGTATATGATTCTATACTGATATCACTATAGGCCTATATAGTGATTTCTTGACTACTGAAATCAGTATACTTAGTGAAATCGTTACGGTAATTTCGCGATATCATTGTTTTTTGGACTACTGATATCTTTATGCTTAAGTGTTATCACTGACCATATTACTTATATTACCCCATATAAGTATATTTGTACTGATATTTCCACCACGGTAGTTTTTCAATATATAGGCTAGTGTATGTTTAACTACCAAGCTAGGAACTGTTTGTCGAGGCTAACATGGCGGCTTGCTCTCATGGCCATTATCATACAGCATGAATGAATGTAATACAAGCTCCCTAAACCTACATACTGGTACCTTTTTGTGACAAACTAACAAAGGCCAATTAAAATGGGAACAAAGGAGTTCTAAACGGAGTTTCAGCAGATTTGTCGATTTGCCATGGATTCAGCTGACCCTGTCATATTCAAATCAACCATGAACTGGACAAAGAATCTAGGTTTAGTTCACTGTGGTAGGAAAAAAAATGGAACACAGTCGCTCGTATTGCACCTCCGTTGACGTTATACGAGAGACAATCACAATTCATCGAAATGTCAACGTCATTATGTTACGACATGCTCGCATCTCGGAACACCACTGGTTCGTTCCCACGTAAGGCTTATCAAACTGTTCGTTCTATTTCACTATTGGCATAGTGTGATCCTACTCAACTGGGTCACATAATTAGTCAACAGTAATAACAATGAGGATGACGCGCATCGATAAGGTGGATTCAGCTGTTTGAATTTCGTTCTTCTAAAGACTTCGTAAATCCGTGCGATTCCGGTTTTAAAAAAAACTTTCAATTGAAATGAAACGTTTTATGCAATAGCATTTTAAAACTAGGTGGATGGACGTCGTGTTTTATGCTGATAACACCTCTCCTAGGAAGATGCTATCAGCGTGAGAAATTAGCCACGCCCCTTCTCTACTTGTAGAAGTTGTTAGATTGATGTAATGCAATTCACCGCCTAAATTGCTCGCCACAATAATACATACGTGTATTTTCAAAAGAATGATCTACACGCAAATAAATTACACATTTTTGCTTCAAACACATAATTTCTAAATTATTTTTTTCTCCGTGTATAACTGGTTGTCCACTGGGGTCTTGAGTTATTTGTCGTTATTCGAAAATGTCCAGTTTACAGGGTTCTTACTTCCCGGACTCTTCTAGGCTATTGGCAAAACTTCCATCACATTGTTTTATCTGATGAAAATATACCTGACATTTCCAGGTTGCTCCTATTTTCCTAACAATTCCAGATTTTCCAAGTCAGTGGAAGCACCCTGGTTTATTCACAAAACATTAAATAAACTTGAAAAAAAAAAACGTTAAGGAAATTCCGATGCCCATCTCCAGAAGTTTCATTGAGACGAAACCCAGTTTTCGGAAATTTGTTGTCCTATCTAAAATTTATTTTTTGCAAATAAACGGAATATTTTATATATATATTTGTAAATAAACGGAATATCGAATTATAAAAAAAAAATAACTCGAACCTAGTGGAGAACCAGTTGTTGACTGTAAACCTAGCTAAGATGCATGTACATTGACTATTTCACTTGGGCTTCAGTAAACACCGCGCCACAAATAGCATTTATGTGGGTGTCTGGTCAGATATGTCTTGAAAGCATTCCATCATCAGTCGATGCCATAAACATTTTCAAGTGCACAGTTTAATCCCCAACCCTCTAATATCTTGCAGGTCAACGACTTCCTGTCCGGCAAATCCCCTCTAAATTTGGCGATGCGCCTTGGTGATCACATGATGTTCATTCAGCTGCAGCTGTCCACTGTGGGCACCACGCTGACCCGCACCAAAGGGCCATCATCGCAGAACCCAAGTGTGAGCAACGTCCACAGCGTGAACCGCATGCCCACAGCAACCCCGACAGCTGCTCCAAAACCAGCACCAAGTACTTTACCCAGCTCTTCAAGGCAGCCTGCTCCCTTGCACAGAATAACCTATCCAACACCGGTGCTAGAAGCGCCACCCAGGCAGCAGCAGCAAGCGAGTGATAACCGCATCGCGGCGCCGAAGAGCGAAACGAAGATGCCTCCAACGCCCTCCTGTTCCCAACGGAGTCCCGGTTCCGCAGGACCGTCAACCCGACCTTGTCTTTCAAAAACTCAGGAAACTTCCACAAATTGTCCGAACCAACGGCAGCAGCGCCATTTGACTGACGTGACCCACCTTTTGGACACGCGGACCTTGGCCGAGGCCAGTCGCAACCTGTCGCAGACCCTGCGGCACTTATCCTCGCAAGCTCTCAGCAATAGCAGAACAGAGAAGGAGGTTAGAAATTTGCTTTTATAGTCTTCGATTGGTGTTTCTAACCTTTCTACAAAGTTTCCTAATTACTAATCACTTCCTTTTTCTCGAATCTAGGAAAGTGTAAAAAGCTATCGTAGTCAAGGAGCAATCATTGAGAGCATGCACCACCACGGGCGAGGAGTCTTCTCAGGGACTTTCTCTGGTAAGTTTTCATCAGGTGAGAACGATTTCTGAATTCCTTTACTTGTAGCATGCTTGTTTTTCTTTTCGGCACATGGTGGCTTTGCAAAAAATCTTGACGTTTCTGCTCCCATCTCTATTGCAGGTACACTAAATCCTGCTCTGCAAGACCGACACGGGCACCCCAAAAGAGACATCAGCACCATCGTCCACATCTTAAACGACCTCTTGGAAGCAACGCCTCAGTACAGACGACATCGCAGTAGTGATGCGAGCGTCGCACGAGCGTCCAGTCCCCCTAAGGCAACTGGCAACCGTACAATAGATAATGCAACCAGTAAGTCACTAGGTAGGCAGACATGCCGAGATCACTTACTTTAGTGATAAAAATTGCCCTATACTTTGGAGTATTCGTCATTACTTCTGGCTGCAAGTTGACACATCTAAAATAACGATCCAGGCTCTAACCTGCTCGATACGTTGATATCCAGACGTGACGACATCAATTTGGTGGTGTAAGATTTCATCATGATTAATTTAATAATGCTTATAAGATTGGTACATAGTATGAAGTATGAAAATGTATAGATTCTTAAACTCAATTCGTGGTAATATTACTCAAACCACAGGTGGGCTGATTGGGGAATATTCATCATTTTAGACTATGGTGAACTCAACATTCGCGTTTGAACATTCACGGACGGGAAAATGTAGGACCAGCCCACTTGTAGTTAAGGCTGAAGTAATGACGAAAGTATAAAGAAAACTTAATAGCGGCCACACATGGGTAAAATTTGACAATTTTGGTCTTTCATCCATCAAATCCTCACTAAAATCCACAAATTAGTGGGAGCACGAGAACATCCGATTGTGCCGTGAAAATTTGTGGAAAATCGGATCCCTCCATAAGATATCATGCCTAGTGGTCCCCATTACCATATGTACAAAATTCGGAATGTACCCCCGCTTAATTTTTAGCCCAAATATGTTGGAGGTTCCAACGCTCAGGCTAATGATGATTTGTACATTGTGTCAATTGCAGAAGAGTATTCCCGGCTTAGTCTTGAAAATGAAGCCACCCGTGGCAAAATGGAACAACTCCAGATGATGCTAGAAGAGCGTCGTGCTCGTCGACGAGCCCGGCGAGTGACCCCTTATCCCTCATCTTGGCCGATCCAAAGCAATGGACCATCTACAAATACCTCAACAGACGCTGTGGTTCCATTGGCAGATGGGCACCCGCAAGGAATTCTGCAAGAGGCAGTGAATTTGGAGCCTTCCAATAACAAAATGGCCATTGAGGCAGCTGACAAACTGAAAGGCAGTGGAGCGTTATCGGCTTCCAGTGCTGGCACCGGTGAAACCGAAACCCCCATGGATTGTGATGCAACGGAAGAAACTCTAGCGGACAATGCTGCTGCGAATGAGTACCTGAATTTGAACCCTGAAACCGTCGTTGCTTGACCCTGGATTACTAATTAGGAAACTCTACATTGTACTGTAGTTAGTTATAAATTGTTATTTCAATACATCAGCGATAACGCCCCGAATTAAATGTGGGAGTGCACTATTCAACCAGTTGAAGTAATTGATTCGTCGCCCAACAGTATTTCAGATTCTTTGTTTTTGTTATTGACTTATTCATTATTTTCATTTCATTGGTTGGGATTGACATAATTATCAAGTACATTTCCTGGCCATGAGATTTATTCATTGGAACAGGCTCGTGTATAGGCCTTGAATTTGTGTGACATGGAATTTTGAATGAGAAGTGCCGAGGATATGAAATCAATACATTCTTTCAAAATGATAGCAGAAATAAAGCCTACATTAGAATAAATTAGTTAGTATCTTTACGAATTTTTGCTTCTGAAAATTCCTCTTAAAAATACGTCATAGTAAGTCTAGTATTTGCATGTTCCCAATAAGCATTGAATATGGAGCACAATTATTAACAATGGCTGCCATATTTATTTAAAGCTTTTTGTGTGCGCACATTTGTAAGTTAATGAAACTTTGTTCTTTGACAGTCGGCGACCATCTTTCGATGATGTTAAGGCTTAAAATACAATTTCGTTAGTTTATCTTACGTTTTTGAACATTTGCTAATAATGGAGATGATTGATCTAAATATAATTTGTAATGCTTGGCACTGTAATGGCAATGATAATGTTATCTATATGAAAGGCAAATTACCCGTTCTGCTCTGGTGACCATCTGGAATAGTTGCGAGGCATTTTAATTGACATTTTACAAAATGGAACAGCTACTTAAAATGCTTGGCAAATTATGAGATGATGTGACAGATAAGCATTGAATGGCATGTGCTGTCAGAATACTAGTTAAAGCGTACTTGCATGCCAACTTGATATCATTTTTGACCTAACAATATTAATTTCAGATAGCCAGCCTTAAACTTTCGGAGAAATTTAATTGTAGCATCATTATAAAATGGGTAAAACAATTCTACAAATTTACTGATATGATTACACTGAACAACCTTGGGCCTTGAATGAGCGATGCATTTAGCATGTTTATTTTCCTTCACAAAAATGTATTATTTTCATCATCCTATGATTTTTAAACAGTATTGTATCGAATGGATTTTGTAGTTGCCACCCTTCTGAATGAATATGTGGAAATATTATCAATGCTATCATTTTCTTATATAAAGTGTAATAAAAGTGATTATTCTGACGCCTACGATTACTTGCTTAATCAGTTTGTTTGATTTTTGAATGGTGCGTAACTTTTGCAATACCTCTTCTAGCTAATCACCAAGAATGGAATTTTGCAAACAACTCTTTTGAAATATAGGTTTGGTTTTATGGGTCCATATTTCGTAAATGTCCAAGATGCATAATACTAGTGGTTTATTATATTAAGTTTCTATTAATTCAATAAAATACTTAATACATTTATTTAATCTTGGATGATATCCATAGGACATTTCTAAAAATTCATTTTATAACATCTTGTAAACATTTAAGTGCTTTTTTGTTTGGCGAGTACTGTGCTCTGGCAAACGTATGTTACTTTTCTATGGGTACCTTTTTATAGTGAATGTAAGTTTTGTACATAAACATACATGTACACTGTATACAAGGTATAAGGTTGCATTTCATAACTTCAACACAGATGGTATTGGTTTAAAATTGTTTATTGAGTAGGCCTACTAATTTTTAAAAAAAATGTTCATAAATGACCCCATAACCTACGCTAACCTAACCACTTCATTTGCTAATGGGGGATCTTTTAAAAAGAAATTCAGACGTTGGTGAATGCCTAATTACATTAAACCCGTGCTAAAGTTTTCGCAGTCAAGATGGTATGTTCAGCGCCATCTATCGGTAAAACGAGCATAAAATATTGACCCAGGTGAGCACGCCCTAGCCATTGTATTGTTCCCGTTGCCATGGCGACGTATGTCTGCCTGCCCTAGTTCTACTGAAACACTAAATTGAGAAAATTTCCACCGCTGCAAGTGGTGTAAGGTAAACACTTGTCCATTACCTCATTAATGTATGTTTGATAGTGAGCCATCTGGTTGATGCAGTGCCACTCGCTAGATACACTTCAAAACTCACAACAAAAGCTCATTTGGATCTAAAAGTATGGTAAGTACAGGCATAGTGCCGAATCAGTATTAGTTATTTATGAACTTGTACATGTATGCCCAAAGTTACGTCTAAACATTGTAGGCCTTATAGTACACTAGCTCAGTAGTCGGTCTCAACTACTAGTGAAAAGTATATTAGGCTAATTGAAGTTTGTTCAATACAGCGACTAGATTCTTTGATTATAGCGTACAGTTGGATAAAATTAAAGTTTAAATGCAGTTTAATATTAGGTTCCTCAAATGTTTAAATACATTTTACTATATAAAAAGCGCAAAACCTGCAAATGAAAGTTAAAGCAGGACATGCAAACTTGGACCAGACTAGCTTGCACAATAAAATTGCAGAACATCTTTTTTCATTTATCAAGTAATTAGTCCAACAAAGAATCTAAGCCTACCAAAAAATGGTTTGCTTCTTAAGTAGCATTCACAAATCAAAATAATAGGCTATGTTAAAGAGAAATGCTTTCCCTGAATTGTAATAGAAAATGACCCAAAAGGAGAATTCCCAACTTACCAGGGTGGGTACCATTTCATTATGATGGCATCAACATATTCCTGAAGTTTAAATGTCTATATCCACTTTATGGCATTGAAATAGAATATTTCTCTGTAATGTTTAAGCAATGCTAAGGTACAAGTTCAAAATCATAATTGGGTTAGGTACGAAGATATATAAAGTATCGATTTTCTCTGCAGTGCTATTTTTGGAGGCGACAATAAATTGGAGATAATTTCTGGAGAGCAGTGAATGCGCCATAACGATTTCGGATTATGGTCCTGAAAGCGTCGCATTGATGCGTGACGAGGAGTTTTGCAAATACGCATGGCCGCGCCGTTAACGAAAAAATATGTGCCCATCAAACCCCTGGGAGATGGCGGATTCGGAACCGTGGTTCTCTGTCGAAAGCTTGACACTGGCGAGAAAGTAGCCATTAAGAGGTAATTCCATTTTCAACCCTTCTTCGGCTATCACGCACCCACTCAGATTTAAGCAGTGAAGACGGGGTTTGCATTCGAGTGACGCGCACATTTTTTTCTTTATTCCACAATGTATTACTTTTAATGACTTAATATTTCTGTTTTGTCGTGTTTTGCACCTCACAGTTGACAAACGAGTGGTCCTCACACATTCGCACAGAGCATTCACAGAGTGGGGGCGGTCTACGAGCCTCGGCGTTATAGTGGAAATAAAACTAAGAAGTGCTGTTCGAGTGGGGATTTTCGCACCGAGCAATGTTAGACATGCATCGGTATCAAATATTGCGTCAACTCGGGGATGGAACTTATGGACAGGTGGTGTTAGGCCAAAGCAAACAGACAGGAGAAAAGGTGGCAATCAAAAGGTATTTCATTCTGATGCTAAATTCAGGGGATGGGCATGTTGGTAGTCTCGATTTTAGATGTCTCGTTAAATAACATAAATTGCATGGATTGTAGTTGCCTGAACTAGTATTTAGTACAGTTTTGACAAATTAATATTTATATCTGAAACTGAATTGCCAATAAATGCACTAGAAAGATACTAACAACAAAATGTAATTAAAAGTACTCCATGGAGACTCGCAAGACATCACAAACAATTGCTTAACTGTTAGCATATTTATGTAACCACAATTTAATTCACTGCTCATAACACTTTTGTGAGTGGCTTTCATTCTGTAATCCTTGATTTAATATTTGCAAACAGATGTTATCATAAACAAATATAAAGGAGTGTTATTATTCTTTGTCTGTTACATGACCTTGATTTCTTGATGGATCATGGGACGAGTCACAGAACATAAAAAAGATTTTACAAATGATCATTAAACGGGAAAAAAATTGCCCAAACGTCTTACATTTTCATACTTTCATAACAAATGCATATTGTCTTTTTCCCAACATGCTACACAAAATTCATCAAGCATTATTTCCTGCAATTTCACCATGGTGTGGAAAATTGCTAATGTTTTTGCATTTTTGGAATCAAATATTGCAAGGCATTCTATATAGAAGAGCCAACATATAGAAATAATACATTATAAATATAATTATTTATTGTTAATTTTCTATTTTCAGAATGAAAAGAAAATACTATTCATGGGAGGAATGTATGAACCTGCGGGAGGTTAAGGTAAAAAACAAGTCTTGTACATGTCATGAGCGTCAAATTGACTATCAGGTGTTTTAGATCTTACGTATGTAGAAATCTTTAATATCACCTAGCACTTGGAATCAATCAATAGGCTTTAGGTTTTAAAAGGACAAATATCGGGAAAGCTTAAGAGATATTTTAGTTGATGTTGCCAAGGGATGTCGGGCTTGGATTCGACCTAACAAATTCCTTGCCTTATCTAATTCCCACATTTATTATTAACTTTCTGGCTTAGGCGCTACAGCAATATCTGCTTTCTGTCAATATCATCATTCATATTTAATAATTAGATTACTAATTACGTAGGAAAATTAGGACAATTATAGTGGTAGATCCAAACAATAATGATAGGTAATTAAATGTGAGTTTTATTGACATCTTATATGCCAGCTCTTCTACACCTCAAATGAAAATTCCATTCAGGATAAATTCTAGCGATTTCCATAAAAATAACCTTTTTCGGTTTTTAAAAATTCCATGCAATCTATATTAGCCTATAATATCTGGTAGAATTAAAACCTACTAATCTTTAATTATTTATTTTCAGTCTCTAAAGAAACTGAGTCATGCCAATGTGATCAAGCTCAAAGAAGTAATACGGGAAAATGATACTTTATATTTTGTATTCGAATATATGAAAGAGAATCTATATCAGCTTATAAAAAGCAGGCAAGTACATAACAGAATAAAAACGAATTTATCTTTTAAAAGTAAACTAATCACTAAGCCAAATTGTTGTTTTGACATCATTTCAGGGATAAGCCATTTCCAGAGCCTGTACTGCGCAATATTATGTACCAAGTATTGCAAGGCTTAGCATTCATGCACAAGCACGGTAATTAATACATTTCCGAACTCCTTAAAGAAATTTCGGTTTGGCTGCTTAATTCAATGAGTGTGAAATTTTTGAAAGGCTTTTTCCATCGTGATATGAAACCTGAAAACTTGTTGTGCATGGGACCTGAACTAATAAAAATCGCTGATTTTGGTTTGGCTCGTGAAGTACGATCTCAACCACCCTACACAGATTACGTTTCCACACGCTGGTAAATTAACGAAAATTGGAAAATTTAAAATCCTTGCCACATGTAGTTATTCTAATACCTTCCACATGGCGTTTCAGGTACAGAGCCCCAGAGGTTCTGTTGCGCTCCACAATATATAGCTCCCCCATCGATTTATGGGCTATGGGTTGCATTATGGCTGAACTATATACATTCAGGGCGTTGTTTCCTGGCAGTAGTGAAATTGACGAGATCTTTAAAATATGTTCGGTTTTAGGGACCCCGAGCAAAGTAAGTTGCCACAAGAAATATTCTGATTTCTTAGAAAATTTCGTACAGTACTTATTCATCCAATGAGTTAAATATGAATGTGATTCCTTTGAGCTAATATAACTTTCTTTAATGCAGCAAGACTGGAGTGAAGGGCACCAGCTAGCTGCTGCCATGAATTTTAAATTTCCGCAGTTTACAGAAACCCCATTAAACCAGCTGATACCTAATGCGGGCAAAGAAGCTATCATTTTGATGAGAGATATGATGAAATGGAATCCTTCGAAACGTCCAACTGCAGTCCAGGTTAGTCCCTAAAGTAGCATTCATAATGTAATGTAGTTTCAGTGAGTAATTTTATACATCGTTTGATAACAGGCATTGCGGTATCCATATTTTCAAGTGACTCCTAAAATGGGAGCTCTGCAGCTTAATGGATCTGTAATAGCTCAAATGGATTCTGGGAATACTGATAGCAATTCAAACCAGGTGCCAAAATCGGACACCAGATCAGCCTTACAATCTTCTACCAACGTAGGGAAAGTTCAATTGATATTTTTCCAGTCTTTCTAATTGTGAAGTAATTTTTAGATTGACGTCTGTTTCAGGAAACCATGCCTTCGACTGCCAGTAGAAAACGATGGGGGACCCAGCAATCGTTTGAAAATCCAATTGAAACTGTGCTTAAGAACCCTACTGATAAACAGGCGTTTGTAGAAGATGATGAGTTCAAAGACATTTTAGAGTAGGAAAATTATATTTGAAATTATGTTCACACTAACTAGGTCCAAGTACAAGAACGACATACTTGGCATGTGTTGACAAATTGGGTTGCCATTTGTGTTGCCATGAGTTCTGTACTGATATCGCCAGACCTGCTCAAAATTGAACACGTGCTTTAGTACATATACTTATGTAGCTCATTGCCACTGATCTATTTTTGTTAATAAACATCATGCAGCCAGTCCCATTGTATGATATGGTGATACAATTATGTTCATAAAAATAGAACAGCTTCAGCAACCATATTATTGCAGTTGCTTATGATACACCTGACACCAATAAAGGCAACTCAAAGTTACAAACTACAAATGGCTTTTCTTGAAATGCTGAAAAATGCTAAATTTGATGAATTTCAAGCTTTATATGCAAAAAAAGCATTGCATTATATATAACACTTTATTTTCCCTCGCATATAATCAGAGAACCCAACATTCGTTTTCAGCGTCATGAGCCTGAAAAATGAGCCGGCTGTACCACAGCCTGTCACTAAGGACGTAACGACAAGGGATGGCTATAACAGGCAAACGTCATCGCGTGCCAACAATTTGACGGCTAAGCAACAGTATTTAAACAAAGCTCGTTATGTTGCAGGTTCGTTAACGAAAACTACGTTCTTAGGAATGTGCAAGGAATACATTTCGCAATTATACATAAATTCTTTTTTCTGTTTATTATTATTTTAAAGGCCAAAACCCAAAATTAGTATCGAGTCATCAATCCCAAGATTGGAAAATAACAAACGGCTACTCAGGAATCAACAACCGTGGCTACATATCCTTAGGTTGATGATAACTATAACCTTCTTTGTAAGGCATACATATTTCCATATTTAATAGTAAATTATATTTTAGCGCCTTCAAGCAGTGGGGGCATTTTGCCTTTGGTTGAAAAGGTCGCACCCATGCAAGTGTCTCGATCCCAGCCAGTGTCGGTATATGGAGGTTCGAGTAGAGAAACGGCCGTACTTTACGGTCGCAGTGCTATTTTACATGGCCGAACGGACTGGGCTGCAAAGTGAGTGTGAAACATAAGTTATATCGATTGACATGTTTCATGGAATTTTGAATGCATCTTCTTTATAATTATACATGTAGGTACCTCAAGTGATTCTTAACTGGCATCTTCAAAGTATTACGGATCTTTTCGAATTAGTTTGCAGAAATAAATTTATTTGCTTTATGAAATGGCCTATGCATTGTTTTTCTACGATTCATAACTTGCTTTTACATTATTTTTGGGATGAACTGGACTTGAATTGGAGGTCTAGAACGTTATGATGTTGACAACCTAATTATAGTAAGGATCATAATATGACAGCAATCATTATGGAAACCCTAATCCATTAAAATCGACGGAATATAAAAAACATGTCCCAATTCATAGCCAGCTGACAATAACGACGTGCGCAGATTAAGGCGCGCTGCACACCTAAATGATGGTTACCGTTGCTATAGTCTGTGTGGCTGTCAGCTTGCAACAGTACATTGACAACTATGGATTTAGTAAAGATTAGCTACTGATGTAGGCCTATAATACTGTCAGGTAAGTGTGCAGCCCGCCTTAATTGGCATTGCGACAAGTACGTGTGTAGATGTTGTGATCAGGGGATTCCAATAGACATGCGGCAATGCAACATACGGTAGTAGCCTATATATAGTCAGATTGCAATCACTAATATGAAATTCTGTAAATCTGATTACTAGTCGTGACATGTGCAGACACATTGACAGTTGACACTGGCATTCAAACGAGTCCGCCCAAATTTTCCAGCACTTGTTTGTGAGCCACGCATTTCTCTTCTATTCGCAGTTCTTTTACATTAACAGCATGCGCGCGTAAATCCTGTGGATTTTCCACACGTTTCCTGTACATTTAATAACCAAGCCTTACCTATCATCTTCTAATAAATATAAGTAATCTTAAATACTTACCGGCATCTAAAGAAACTACCTTTCCGCCATCTTTTCGAACATTCACTTCTCTAGGAAGTGAGGCGCGGTGGTAGCGCCTTCACGCACTAAATAGTGCGTCCGAATACCATCGGGCGCCAACTTTTTGTCTTATCCTTTAAAGCAAATTGGGTCGGCCTTCATATAAAGGAGGCTATGGTACTGCGCATTCGCTCACAGACTCCCGCTTTTTTGGGAATCGAGGTGATGGCTATAGTTCGGTTTACGGGATTCGGATATCTGACGAATGGGGCTTCTGTGTTGACAAGGTACATGTAGTACAAAACAGTACACTCTAGCGCGGAAAACACATCCGAACGCCATACGCGTTGCCGTTGTAAAAAAACCACAAATTGTTCGGCAACCCGCAATGCAGGGTGGCCATGCACGGAAGCCTTATTTAAGCGGTTTTTTTTTTACGAGAGTTTATGGAATTTGGTTAGTTTAGTTTAGGTTAGGTTAGGTCAGGCTAGGCTAGGTTCAATCAGGTTAGGCTAGGCTAGGTTAGCTCAGAAAAGTCGAAAACTACGTTGGCAAGCCGAAATGAACCATGCAGGGAAGCCCCAATTTTGTGTTATTCTGTAATTATTTTTTGATTTTTTATGTTGCAATCTCGTTTCTGTGCTTGTTTTTGACCTTCTAGTCATGTTAATATCAACGTCCCAAACCTTAAAATCGTTATTTTATGTTTTTTTTTTAAATCCCGAAAACCGAAATTATTCCAAAGCTTTGGCCAAATTTTCAAAACGTTTTATTTCAATTTTATTTCAATTTGTATTATTTTTTGCGCAAAATTTTCATCGGCCAAGAAAAAGCTGTGGCCAAATTTCTTGCCAAATTTCGAAAAGTTTTATTTCAATTCGTATTATTTTGTGTGCAAAATTGTCATTGGTGTCGAAAGAGGAGAAGACGGACAGGTAGGAAGCTGCAAGCTTAACAAGTAATCGTATTTTTCGAGATTACTTCTTATATTCACAACTTGGGCGTGATTTTATTGTTATTAGGATATTTCCTACAGCCAACTTCTTGTGCCATCGAGATCGTTTTATCAGCGTCGCTTTTTGTCCCAATGTGACGAACCAACACTTATTGTTCCAACAAGCGTCTCGCGCTGCTTTTCAATCGAGGCTTCTGCATCACGACCTCAGCCAATAAGCCTAGGTTCACCCACAGCATCGGATAAAAGTAAGTTGCATACTTAACATTCTGAAATATCAATCTGTCATTTACAATCTTATTTGTGTATCCAAAGCAGATCTTAGGAAAGTCTGAGACTATGAGTGATTTTTTTAATATTGTTAAAATTTTGAAATTTTGAAATTATTTGTGTTGTTGAATGAACATTTATTTTCTAACTTTAAAATTGCAGATTTTGATTTTGAAGTTCTTACAAGTGGAGCTGCAGCGCTTGCCCATCACCCAATGGTTGTGTACAACTATACTCCAAATCTGTTAGACAATCCTGAACTGATGGCTGGGAAGCACCGCACAGTTTTAACATTTTCTTCCTACATGGTAATTCAGTATACTACATGTAGTATAGTTATTGCTTAAATTTAGAAATGTCGGATAGCAACGTTTTCCAACAGGAAATTTGTATTTATTGCAATTTTCTTTTTTATATATTTAGACTTCTGTGATAGATTATGTGAAGCCCTCTGAATTAAAGAAGGAATTAAATGATAAATTCCGAGAAAGATTTCCTGGGATACAATTAACACTCAGTAAACTACGAAGGTAGTTGTGATGCGATATGAAATTGTAAATGCTAGCGTGCTTACTCTTATAATTTATTCTTTGTGGTATTTTTTCTTTCAGTTTAAAGCGGGAAATGAGAAAAATTGCAAAACACGAGGTGAAGACCCATTCTCATCTTTTCTGATAGTTCCACTTTAGTTGTTTTTGTCTCCAACGTTAAATATATTAATTTTTTTTTCTGAATTTCCTCGTTTAGTGCGGCATTGATCTGCTTACTGTAGCTCAGGCTTACGTTTATTTCGAAAAACTCATTCTGAAGGTAATGTCGCAATATCTTGTCGTTTACTGTTTTTCTTTGGGCGACTTTTCTTGAACCTCATAATAACCTAGTTCGTTGAAACCCATTTACTTTACATCCTCGTTTTAAATCGAAGCAAAATGATCGTTTCTTATAGTGTCTCGTGAACAAACAGAATCGAAAATTGTGTGCCGGAGCATGTTTGCTCCTATCTGCCAAACTTAACGACGTCAAGGGTTCCGATTTGAAGAGCTTAATAGAGGTGACGATGGGCACTTAGTGCAAAATTACGTTAGTCGTCATTCAAATTAGCTCTTTTTCGCAGCTAATTTCTGCTAATTTACTGTTTCCAGAAAACAGAGAACATATTCCGTTTGAATCGCAAGGATCTTTTGATTTCGGAGTTCGGGGTTTTAGTGGCTTTGGAGTTCTCTTTGCATTTGCCAACTTGGGAGATCTTTCCTCACTATCAGCGCATTCTTTATGAGTCTTGACGCATGTGCAGCTCTCGGAATGAAACGACATTCCAGTTGAAAAGAAGCCAATTTGACGCTGCTTTTACGAATACTTACTTCCAATCTCTCTTACCCAGCGTTTTATGCTAGCAACTGACAGCATTTTATCATTTTGAGGAGTAAGCAATCATTACTGCCAGCTCAGTTACTATGGACTATGTTGTTTTAACTGCGCGTTCATATAGACTCTTTTCAGTGTTTGGTGATGTTAAGCGTTTTGTAATTGTTTTGTGTATTTTTTTTTTGTTTTCTTTGTTCGACATATCAAGCTTATAGGCTTGATGATAAAAGTACAAATTAGGAAAGGTATGAGGATATCGCAGTCTTGTTTCCATCAAGTAATGAATCTCTGGACCATGTCACAAAACTGCCTTAGTTATCTCGCACGATAAGTGATGCTCTGCCAACACATTTGTAAACATGATCATTACCTGGTATTTTTTAAATAATTTCCTCCGTATGTTTAGTAATGCCATGTCTATGTGCTATGTTAACAAAAAATGTCTATCCTTACTTAAGAGGAATATTCCTCTAGCATTAAGTCCGCTGAGGGATGTACAGTTTCTAACTGCCAAAGCTAATGGTGGCAGCAAAAAAACTGTAGACTTTACACTAACTTTAGCTGTTGAAAATTTAATAGATATTAAAAATTTGATTTTATCAGATAAACGTATCGTAGTATATCATGTAACAAGTTTAGATTTGAGAAGTTTACTTTCTGCAAATATATCTGCCACTAATTTCACGAACATTAGCTATTGAGAATACCACGAGATTCTAATATCAGTCATCATGTGCATAGGGGGATTTTGGCAAATAATCTTGAAAATGAAAGAAAACTCAGAAAATGTAAGCATTATTAATTAATCGACAATTGGTCAAAATTAAGGAAATATCTGTTGGTTCCAACTTCCTTTCAGTATTCCTATTTTTTTTAAAGTGGAGAAATCAACGTATTTTTTTACCATGTTTGATCTGCCAAGCATGTACAGTACATGATGTCAATTAGGACTGCATAAATGTACCCTGGATGATCAGGACTCGATTTTCTGTATCGTAAAGTTGAAATGTTTATTAGCTCCTAAAACTGCCACTGATGTTCCAAAATGCAGTCTAATAAAATCTGGAGATTGCATATTTAAACGCTTTCTTTTCAACTTTAAATGTAACCTTCAGAGATTATTGCCAATTACCTCTTCTGGAGATTTTCCCAGGGTAATGTTGAATTGTATCACGCGTCTTTGTTCTTTAAATTGTTTTGTTTCTGAATCATATTCAAATGTCAATCATTAATCCTGTCTGAGGCTTGGCATCTGAGGCAGTGTGTAGGATAGAAACGGCCAGATTTTTAAAGGACGATTTCCCATTATTTCCTAGTCGTAGAGCATTATATGCGCTAGTGATATTACTGTTGTTGCAAACTAAAGCTGAGTTAAATGTTATATACAGGGTCCATTACAAAATGTATATGTAAGGAGTCCTATGTATATGGTGTATTGTAAATAGAAATGGTAGAGGACTCGCAAGGGCCATATTAGAAAAGTATTATATTTTTTCTCACAAGTACCTGTAAAAAGTTATATATATATACTCAAGAAATAAAAAATCGAGAAGTAATTGCTTACTGTATAATCAAATGCATGAATCTATCATTTAGATTTTCCCAACAATTGCATGTAGAACAAGAAAAGTCAAAAGTTAGTAAACAATTTGAAAATAAACAGCTGATTAACGCGCCTTTCACTTTGAAAAACTATATGGCACAACTAGTTTTTTGGCGATTCTTTGCTCGGATTTCTCTTTTCTTAATTTCCGAAATGACCTCAGGAATAAATTCGGTTTACGGGATTTCCGAAAAATAACATAAAACGAAAAGGTTTCCGACGATAATAAACATAAATAAAAAACAAACAAAACAAACGCGGAAACAACATTGCAATACGAAAAACCAAAAAAAGATCAAGAAAGCACTATGCCCCTAATTTCCCTAAATGGGGGCTTGCCTGCTGACTAATGAGCATTGCGGATTGCCAAACATAATTTTGACGAGATTCTAGCTATGTTTAGAATAGCAAAAAACCTTCAAATCCTTAGAAATAATTTGGAAACAGTTACGATTATCTTAAATAACATGACGGATTCTTTTTTCAAAACAATTTTTGATTTTTATTTTGCGAAATTGTTTGCAGGTATTTATTGATATCCTCTGACTTGTTCAAAATCCGCATATCTTGCCCTTCGCCCTGGACCGAGGGGCTAATATCTTTTCAAAATTGTGTACAAGGACTTCAGCTTGACTTCAATGGGATTTTAATGATTTCAGTGGGACTTTAGGCTAACATGCAGTGAGTCGAAATAATGTTTTGTGGTAATTCAGCTAAGGGACTGTCCATAAATACATTATGCTAAATGAGGTGGGCGATTCATAAAAACGTTTTGGGCCTAAATATTGTGTATGATAATTTTATATTTTCTACTCATACCTCGCTATACAGACGCTCTTTACACGACGTTTCGCTATAACGGCCAATCTTCATACGGCCAAAAATAATGAAACCTTATGACACGTTTACGTGAAAGTGCATGGGTCTTTCAGGCGTATTTATGTCAATAGAATCTCCAATGTACAACCTATTTTTTCACGCCTATTAACTGTTTAACCCTGGACAACCTGTTTCATAGAGAATAGCAACTAAAATTTAATAATTTTTGTGCTTAATTAAAGTGAATTTGTCATTTGATAGTTTACTTCAGGTAAGACCAGTGACAGCAATGGTATCGTGCGATTCATCAAACTATGGATTTTTTTTTGTTTAAAATAAGTATTTTTATTTTGCAATGGAACTAATAAAACACTAGTTCAATATAAAAATATTTAAATTTATACATTTTAGCATGATATTTGGAACAAATCCAACATGATTTATGTAGGTTTGTAAGTAAAGACATTTCGCTTTACAACTAACGTTATAGGAACCTATCTAGGCCGTTAAGTGTGGTATGAGTGTATTTCTTCTGGTAACATTTTAGAAACGTTATATTTTTAACATTTTAAACACCCGTCCCCCTATTAAAGCATACACAGTCTTAGACATGACGCATGGCTATAGTCTATGGCTTAACAGCAGAGCCAATGAGTGGGGAGTGCAGGGTTACATCGTACACATGCCTGAGGTGATAACGGGGCCAGTTTGTGCAATTTTCCCCCCAAAAAAACCCTGAGCACTGAAAATGCAAAACAAGGACATATAGAATTAATGGAGGGGGAGTTGATGGTTTTAATTTTGTAACAAATCATTACATTGGGCATGATAGGGGTTGAGGGAATATTATATACCTACAGGTTTCAGCTGCCAAGATAAATGAGTAACAAGATATATTTTATTGAAAATCTTGGTTTTGTAATGAATCCTTGCATAGTTTTCAATATTCGTGGACTCGTCTAGTTTGCAACAAATTGTGCAACTCACGCCACTCATGGAGTCTCCACTCCACAATTTTGGTTTTTTCCTTGGATTTTCAGCTCCAGTTATGCTTCTAACACTCACTATTCGATTGTTTAAAATTCACAAACAAAATCGCGAGTACAATTACGAACACGGAGTATGCTTCCAACTATTGGAACCAAATTAAGTGCAACCGTTAGCCACCTCCCCCTGGTGTGGAATTGCCTCTGACTTCAGAAGATGTTAGCCCATCGAAATTTCCAATTTTATAACTGTGAGTCTGTGTGTATTTAACACAATAAACCGCAATCGGATATCCGCGTAAGAAATTACTGCCAGAACACCAGGAACGCGTTGGGTTTTAGCAAGACTATGATCGATTTCATTGCTGCTACAACGTATTCAAATTACGGAGCTTCACAGGGGCCCTGAATGCAAACCTTTGGCTGATTTAGTGACTCTTTCTTTCAATTTATATTCTCATAAAATGTGTGAACTTGAATGAATTATGTTAAAAGCGTGGGCAATTTTGGGTTGTTCTGAGAAAGACTCAGAATGACTGTGTTTGTAACAAAATGTAAGGACTTTTTCTGTTAGACTTGTTCTTGTCAATGTCCTCTGAAGTTTTCCTTCTAATAAACCGAGTAAATATTTGCGCTTGCTGAGTTGCTCTCAGATACTGTAAAACATGCAGAGGTTGTTTGTTAAAATTTGTGTTTTGTCAAAGTGCGCTCATTTGGTAGAATTAAACTAGATTTGGCTAACCTTGACTTTTGAGTCAAGATTTCACTGACAATTTACTGAGAACTTTTCAGTTTAATTCTAGATACGGCCAAAGAATATACAATGTACTTGTTCTCACCTTAATTATGAATTGAAGAAAGGTTTTAATCATAATTTCTGATAATTTTCGCGCATGAAATTGTCACGCATTGCCAAATCACAGTACATTAACTTGGAATTCCTTTCGTACATTGTACATGGGGTAAATCCTGTTGCACGTACTTGCTCTGTGAATTCTGCAGGGGGTCTATTCACTAATGCAAGGGAATATACTGAATTATTATATGATACTATATATGCTCTCTTACCTGCCAGGGAAATTCCCCAAACTGCGCTTCAGTGGCCGGGAAGTTGGGCGTTAGGATTCGAATGTCCGGAATACCCCCGGAATTCCTGATGCCACAGCCCCAGTAATAGTTTGGGGGCCTCGTGGTGGTGGTGGTGGTAGTGGTCGTGGTGGTCGTGGAGGTGCTTGTTGTGGTCAGAAAAGACAGTGGGCAGCAAACGAAGTGAGGGTCATGGCACTTTTTGGAGTGCCCCTGCTGGACGATGGGGTAGGTCCTGGGGTCCAGCAAGCCGGATCCGTCGGATTCCACGGTCCCTTGCTTGCACAGGCTGAATGGGATGCATACGCAGGGGTAGTGGTGATGGTGGTTGCCTGGATAATGAATTGGGGGAGGGGGCAGCACGGGATTCCACCCATCCCCTTCGTAATCGGCATAGTACCGTGGCGCTTTCTCTGTTGGAAAAAGTATAAAATTGTCAATAAATTCAAAACAGATTATTAAAAATCCCAACTACTATGCTAACTCCTTTTTGTAGTAAATAAAACGCAAAAAAACGTTTAATTTTGAATTTTTCTTTTTAAATAAAGTTTTCAATAAACAGAGTATAAAATATCTTACAAGAATATTAATTATAAGTTTCTATTGTTGCATGTTTAAGGCTTGGACCAAGTAAGATAAAAATCAATTGGTGTTCATTTTTTAAATTATAAATAAAGAAACAAGTTTTAAAATGTCTTCAAAAAATGAAACGAGCAACACGGCTTCCAATATTGTAAAAGCTGAGCCAAAAGCATGCCCAGCAGGAAAAAAATACTCTTTACGTTTTCGCTTCACACACTTATTATAATTGCTAAATTAATTTGCCCTAATGTAGAATTGGTCCGCCATCATGGTATTAGCTGTCCCGGTTGCCTTGCAGTGAAGCCCCGTTTTGAGCGGGGTTTATATACGGGGCTTATGCATGTATATATAATGCACAGAGTTGCCTGTTAAAACTTATATAAAACTTATATTAAAAAATGTATGTATGTATATATATATATAAATTAATAAATGATTAATATTAAAAGGCTTATTAAATGGTATAAATTAATAAATGGTTAATATGTAAAGGAAAATGTATACTCAAATGTGTGACAATTTCTTTCATGATTGCTTTTTACTTTTTTTTGCATTATTTTCATTTATTTCTTCGATCTCTTTTCTGTGAAACTTTACGTGAGGCTATAACATATTTTTGCGAACAATGGCGTGGATATTGTGTATACTAATTTAAGTATTTTTTTGAATTAGTAAACTTTCACCGAACGGTTTTTTTTTCAACGAGCTATGTTTTATGTTTGTTATAAAATGGAAACCTTAAAAATACTCGTAGTGGTACCAGATAAATATTGCAAAAAATTAAAACGAAGTGGTATTTCTATATTTCATTGAGTTTAGAATGATTATTTTTATTATAAATACAAGAGATTTGCTTTTAATTTTGGAAAATAGTAAGATAAAAGCAATAATAAAATACACATTTTAAATTTTTAAAAACGCTAAACAAAGCAATAAAAACACACTTTTGGATACAAAATGCATAAGAACCTAATGTTTTATAAACTTTTCTAAACGTCATGCCAGCTAAATCAATAAAACAATTAATCTGTTGATTTACCTTCGGCAGCCATTCCCAAATAGACGGTAGCGATGACAATGGACATGGAACAGACACATACGCCTACTAAAGAATAATAATTACTCATAAATGAAGCAGTCAGATTCGTAATCTTTATTCTAATATGAATATTGTTTTTCGGTTAGCACTCTACAATCGAAAGAAGTCGTTTCCAGACATATTAAACCAGTATATCCTGTATATGTTGGGAACTATTTCGGTAAATTTGATTTGGGGTTCATTTAATATTTATACATTATTATTATTTTGCAAATATTTAACGTTAGAAGTAATTTTTTTTATGGAAAAACGCAGGCATAAAATGGAAGATGAGGCTAAACTTACCCAAATTCATGTTTGAAGAATAAATTCTTGTTTTGTCACTAAATTAACTACGGGTTGTGAAACTTTGAGCTGCCGAATATTACATCTGCATCCTATTCGTTGCAAAAGCACATTCTAAATAAAACATTTTTTAATGAAACGAATTTCCATGAGTACGTATAAATGACCCTTTTTATGCAATGGTTCGAGGAGTGACCGGAAAATATACTAAATGAATAGGAGCCTATCAAATATCGACAAAAGAGAAAAAAATAAATAAAACGTAAGTTTAAAAAAGGGTTACCGTCACCCGCACCAAATTCTGGTGCCGCCAAACTGTAAATACGAGCCAAAATCAGGGCCGACAGGATATGAAAGTTCAATCAAATCAATTAAAAATCATTTTGTCCACCTGCTTGTTGATAAAATTAAGTAAAAAAATGTTCCCCCTATTGGACGTAATACTCACGAAGTTAATTCATATGCATAGTTTCCACGAATTGGATTTTTAATAGAGTTTGGTGCAGGCTATATATCATCAAATTGATGACGAAAACGCTTCGTTGTTTTCGGAACTGGTATTAAATTCTTACTAATTCAGTTGTTGTGATTTTTTTCTTCAAATATTTTGAACTTTCCCACACATTTGTTATCTGAATGATTCCATTCTGGTTGCAATTAAAGTGCACACTATAGCCAATCTCCGGGAAACGGAATTTCAGTCGATAGTTAAACGGAAGTTACGCAATTGATGCTAAAGCGCGCATTCACTGCCGAAACAGAAACCTTTAATTAAAAATAATTGCGCGTTAACTCAGCTGAAATTCGAATTTCATAGCAATTTGGTGAAGATTTGTCATTGTAGTATAAGCCGACCTACATAATATATCACACTAGTATTTCAAGAGTGATACAACTAAAAAAACTGCAATTTACAGGAGAAGCAATTTTGTAAATTCATTTTCTCAGAGCACCTTTGTTTCATAAGTGACAAATCGTTCAAACCTGCACAATTTTTAAGGTTCCACGATGGGCTGTTTTTCTGAAATAAGCAGGACATTTCGCCACCTTATACCGACAACTGGCAATTTTTGAGTGGTGTCACTGTTGAAATACGTTTGCGATATATTGGTATGAAATTTCCAGACCTTTCCTGAGTTTTTTTTACAAATTTTATTATTGACATTAGTTGTAGCTAGTCTAACCGATGATCCAGCTTCCATAAAACGAGGTTTTATTGAACGAAAATGTCAATTAAATTACCATAGCTTCCACCTCGATTTTTTTCGCAAAGTTCTAGGTCCTCAATTCTTTCCTGAAATCCTAACGATTTCGCGAAACTTTCAAAACTTTGTCAATCTTTTACATTACTAAAAATAATTTTTTTTTAAAAAAAATTAGCTAAGTTGGCATACGTTTTCCTGCCCAAAAGCGAATCCTCGAATTTCGTTAACATTTTTTAAGACTTTCGTGATACATCCTTTTTCTTCAAATGCGTTTTGCGATTTACGTTCCTATTTTCACAAATTCCGTAATTCCATTTCTTCTAACAATCTCTATAGTAGCAGAAGAACTTATCAGTAATCATCCTTTGCAATCAGAACTATCAAAATATTTAAGGATTACTATTTTATTCACAATTATCTCTGCATATACAAAACTTATAAAACTAGATTTGCCCCAAATGATGCCCACAGAAAACAAATTTCATTTTTAAAAAACACATAAAAGGCCGTTTGAAAGGGTTGAACCCTTAGCGTGATCGTCATTCGCCCTAAACCAACGTCCTCTTGGCTATTTCTTCATCAATCCATGTTCGGAATTTGCCGACATTAGCGTACACACCAGGAACATCCTTCTGACCACATCCGATGCCCCAAGCCACTACCCCGGCCAATCTGTACGCTCCGTTGAATTCGCACACCAAGGGGCCACCGCCGTCACCCTACCAAATGAAATTAAACAGCATGCCTTCAATTTTCTTTGGACTAACTGACGTCACATTAATTACGAAATTGTCATCAAAGCGCGATAATTTTAAAATTCCCGTTTAGTTATAAAAAAAATTAAACTTGGGGAAGAAAAAACCTTCTTTGCTCATTTCATTAAGAGGAAAACTCAAGTTTTTGGAGGTCGCATAACTTTTGTTTGCTTATTTAAAAAATATACATAGGGGACATTTTTAAATTATAAAAAATAACTGACCTTATTGGACAAACAATTCCTTACTATGGGAAATAAATTGTGCAATTATAATAAGTATTCGTAGCAAAAATGTGTATTTTCTTACTCGTTTTTGCTCGAAATATATTCAAATATAATATCTTTAAGAAAACTGGAAAAAAATCGTTTGGGACATTTCTTGAGTTGGGTTGAAATTTCAAACGCTCTCTAGCAATTGCGTTTGGGATTTTCAACCTGTAAAACATGTAAAACAGTTTTGTGCAATTGTGGCCCTGGAAACAAATCACGTACCTTGCAAGCGTCTTTGCCCAGCTCACCACCGGCGCAGATGAAACTTTCGTGAAGTTGGAAGTATTTGCCCAAACGTGTCTTCCGCATCATTTCCTGACAAGGCCCGTTGGCCACAATGGGCACTTCCACCTCCTTCAGCAGGTTTTGGTACTCTCCGTTCGGTTCTGAAAAAGAGCGTTGAGATTAACAACACGCCCGATGATCTTTCAAAGCCCAGTAGCAAAACTGACCGAAAGCGTTCTTTCCCCATCCGGTAGTGACGCACGTCTGACCGGGGAACAGCTGGTCCTGGTCGGGCAGGCAGACGGTGTCGATGTTGGGCGCGAACTTCGCAGGCTCCTCCAAGAACAGCATTGAAATGTCGTTGTAGAGGGAATTCTTGTCGAAACCCGCATGGGTGACGATCTCCTTCACGTTCACGTCCTGGAACGGGTAGCGTTCCCCGGTGCTCTGGGTGTCGTACTCGCCCAGGCGCACCTTCACACCTTCGGGTTTTAAGCTGGAATCATGCAAGTTATGTTAGCTCAGACTTCCGGTTCTTCGGTGACATTGGAAGAGCAGAAAAATGATGGTTAATTGGGGAGAAACATGAGAATATTCTTACTTCTGGACGCAGTGCGTGGCGGTGATCACGAATCTCTCGTGGACCAGCGTGGCGCCACAGAGGAAGATGTTCAAGGAGCCCTCCTTCCTCAGGACGGCAGCCTGAAAAAGTTAAAAACAAACGTTAGTATTGCATGTGTCATTTTGTGCATTTTAAGCGCATGAAGTAAGAAATTACTTCAGGCTGACAGAGAGTCTGCGCTATTTTTTATAATTTGAAAATATCCCGATATTTTTGTAAAGAAATTATTCATTTGAAAAAAAAAAAAAAAAAAACGTTTTTAGAGATAGGCCTATAACAGAAAAATAACGGATCCTACATAGTGGACGTCCAATTCTACACTGGGGAAAATAAATTTAGTAATAATAATAAGTAGTTTTTATTCGAATATAAAACGCAAATTATTATACAAAACAAATTGCGAAAAACTTGTAGTGTGTCTCACAATCAGGTACAACCGTACAAAGCAAAATGCAAACTTTATGGGGAGGGATCATTAAGCATGCTACAGCCAGTTTTTGAACATTTTTTTCTGCGTTTTTGATCAGAATGGTGAAAAAAGACAGCATTGGTAATTTGGGTTTAAATTCGGGGGCGACTTATTTTCGAGTAAATACGGTATTTGTAGAAAAACTTTTTTTTTCTTAAGGTGGACGTCCTTCCGAATCATTTCATTTATACGTTAAATATTCAAAATACGGACTCCATTTTGTGCCAAGCAAGTAATGCGCAAAATGCAGCAAAGGTGACGCTATTTTTGCAACAGTGGGTTACACTTACCTGCCAGGGGAATTCTCCCATGGCGGCCTCATCCTTGCCCAGGAAGGGGTTCAGTATCTTGGTGTCAAATCCGTCGATGTGACGCAAGCCACAAGTTGGCACATAGGTAGGGGGCGTGGTCAAGACGTCATCATTGGACGGCAGGGTGCAGCAAACCTCGAAGGTGCCGCAGGGATTGCCCTTGGCCTGAGGTCGAAAAACGATTAGGCACGTGTGACGTTGAACGGAAGAAAATCCGTGCTAAACGGAACCAAGGTCCACAAGTCGTACCTGGACTTCCGGGGGAGGCGTGGATCCGGCAGTCTTCACTCGGACGTCCAAGAGGCCAGCGCCATTCGTGTTGATAACGTTTTCGTCTGTGCATTGAAAATATGGTACACACTTACAATCCACCGTTTGCGCTGCTTGCCTTTCTGGAAAAAAAAATTATCAATGTAAGTTCCATCAGTGGCAAACCTATCGCTAACTTGAATTAAGTTGACTGCATACCGAATCTGACAGTGCCAGAAAAAAAACCCGTTAAAATACGCATATCTAAGAACTAGGGTGTTTGGGGCCACAGGGTTCCCACTGACCTGGAATTGTCAGGGAAGTAGGAACATACTGGAAGTCAGTGAAACTCCAAATTTTCACACAAATGGTTGGATAATTTTTATCAGCTAAAATGCCAGCCTTAAATTGCAGTAATCTTAAATGATACTGATGAAAAGAGGGCGTACATAGTAACACTTACGCAAAAATAGGGGATTCTCTTACTCATTTTGCAGAAATGTTTTAGTATCGTATGCACGAAAAGACGTTGACTAGCCGCAATAAAATATCAGTAATTGGTAAATTTTGTTTCCATTTCATTTAATAAACAGTTTTGACAAAGTCAAGGAAATTTTTACAAAAGCCAAAACTCATCTTACTTTCTTTAGGAAGGGCGCTAGCTACCGCCAGGAGCACGGCGCAGGCGACCAACGTTCGCAGCATGATCCTATAGAAAATAAAGACAATTTTATTAATTTCATGGCCCATAAAAATATTTTTTCACGTTTCAAGGCTTCTTTTCTGAAAACAAATCGCTGATGCACAATCGAGAAACCCCCTGGGCGACGAATCAAGGTGAAGCCAGTTACCTTGACACCACAAACCAATTTCGATCAGTTTGTGGCACGATTTACACTCGTCTCGAACCATATTTCATCTTAATTAAGACATGTTATGTTCCAGCTGCTGATGAGGTCCTAATTTGTAGGCACTACTATGAATTTTAATGGAGTCTTTCAAGGTTAGAATGTTGTTCATATTTTTGGTAGAATTAGAAACGTGAGTATTTGGAACAAATGTGCGTGTACATGTACGTAAAATTTCGGTTTTCTATACGTTAATTTCTGAACAATGTTCAACATCACTTATCCAGACTACTTTACAACAACGTACACTGTACATGTAAACAAAAAATATGAGTTTCATTCGCAGAAGAAGCATTTTAAAATGTCATTACCAACAGCACTTTCAGGGCATTCGTATAATTTTTAATGCATCATAGGGCTGTTGCTGGTTTCGCTCTAGGGCTTTACAAAGGACATTTGAGGTCAAAACTAGGCCTTAAACTCATCAGTTTTATCTTTACGAAACAGGTTTGGGAACGACCTTGCCTAAACATTTATGAACTTCACGCGCGTTAATATTTTTCAAATCGTCACCCAGGTACATGTAGTACAGCGTTAGTCAGCGAAAGTAATCGAAAATTAGGAAACGCTAATTTGGTCGAATGGAGAAATGAGGCAGAAATTCTATGACTGTGAAATGCAAATCACAAATGCATTGTTCAGTTGTCAAGGGAAAAAGAAATGAGGCAATGGAATTAAATGGCACTCTTTGTTGATAAATTTGCATGCGTGACTCGACAGGATGGCGAGATGATCGAAATTGCCTGAATAGTACAATAGCAGAACAGTTTCGTGGAATTGTCGACACGTTTTTTGGAAACAAAAAATAGGCAGTCGTCGATTACGCAGGGTTGCCAGCATTTTTTTACGTTACATAAATGCGCGGTAGATAATTTCTCAAAATAAAGAGTTGACACTCAGTCATGATTTCTTACAACGGCGCTCAAGGTTTCGCAAAATGGGCAATCAAAATATTTGCCCATTTTGCTGCAAATTATTCAAACGAAAGACTTGTCGATTGCATTATCACAAGTTTAGTATAGTAATTGTGCCTCAGAATTGCGGTAAATATACATTGAAGACGTTGTGATGTAATGATTTTTAAAGAATGTACATGTATTTACATCTTCATTATTATTTGGACTGATATTTATAAAGATTTCCAGAATATCTAAAAAATAAGTACCAAATCTACATTTACAAACATTTACAGACTACGTTTACAAAATGATGACATTTCCAACATGTCTAATTGCGTTTCGTTAATGCGATTAAAAATAGTAAAAATACGATTCTTTTTAATTATTGTTAGTGTCAAAACATGTGATATTAGAAAATTCAAATAACTGGGGGCGGAAGAAAAGCTTGCAAAATAGGTAGAATTCAAGCCAATAAAATAACGGAAGTTTGTGAAATCGAACAAATTCAAATGCACCTTTGATGTCAAAAGCGTAAATTTGCGAAATTGTTATATTGCAAAATTGATGTACCAATCAGTTTGTACAATTTGAAAGCGTAGAAAATATATTTAGTTAATCTGCTCAAATACGGATTTTACGGACGAAACAAAAGCCCTAATGATGACGTTGATTATTGTTAAACCGTGACCACAGCAAGGCCACACTTTTTTGCCAAAAACAATTACTTTGCCAATTTTTCTGCCGTATTTTTTTCTCTAATAACTTCCACGAAATTCAGATAAAACCAACCTTTTTTGATTGGCCGTTACGGTCACGCATAAAAAACCATGAGTGTCAAGGCCATTGCATTGGATTATCGATACTATCTCGAACATCTCTTTCTCTCTCAAACAATGCAGTTTCAAGACTAATTTCACGGGCGGTTGCTCAAAGCTCGTGTTAAAATCCTACCATTTTATCACACGCATTTTAATCACCATTAGCAGGATTCGTCTTGCATCTACATGTAGACCAGTCGACGTCAACATGTGCATAATAACACGACATAATTCGCTCTGTCGACCATAAGCGTAATGCGATTCCCCTGAATTATGTCAATTATGCATTTATTATTGTTTAAGTAACGGAGAATTATTTCGGAAAATTTAAATATTCTTACTTTATTGGCATTTGAAGGATTTAAAAGCCCTCCGCAAATCGGGTATGCCGATCCTAAATACATAATTCCCTGAAAACCTACTGACCCACTTATTATCTTACGCTCGTTACAGTGTTTCTGCATCCCACGTTAAAATTAATCTACGACTAACGTTATCTGAAGTTACTTGGAAATGCAATAACACGCCCTCAATGAAAACTTCACTTTCTGCTGAACGTAGAAAATTCTCAGAAAATTGCTGTATTTCCATGGGACAGTATTTCTCAGTTACAATGCATTATGTAATAATAATAATAATAATATTTAAAAAGCAAGTTACATGAAACTACTCTTCAAATGACATTTCAGCTTCGATCTACGTTATTTTAAAACTTTAAAGGATTTAATTCACTTATAATCCACACCTGGGGTTTGGATTCACAAATAGTTAAAAGATTATTGCTGTAAAACGAAGCAAGAATTGTCTTACCTTTTCGTGATGTTGGGGAACTATGACACAGGTGCCTCCGACCAGACTGATTTCTTCAAACGAAATAAACACAAAGACGAGCTGAAAGGAAAAGTAACCGAGCAGGTAACAGCTTTAAAAAAAGGGCGTGACGTCACTGTCATTGGACGGATTTCCCATCTATTAAATTTCAAGGTGGGCAACCTTCACCGGAAGTGACGCGTGCAACCATTAGCCGATCTGCTCAGATTTAAAAACTCGAAAAACTCATGCTGGGATGACCTAGAGGCTGGGAAACATCTCGAGCAGCTTCTGTAATCAATAGCGGACCTTACACAATCATTACCGCCATTTACGGAATGACGTTACTAATGATCGTGTAAGGTAAACTGAAATTGAATTTTGCCAGTAATATGTGAATTTAACATAATCGTGCACCGGCAGACAAGTATTGATGGAGTAATAATTGTTGGTTTTGTTATTGGGTAAAGGCATCGGTAATGTTACTGAGTAATGATCGTGCAAGGTCCGCTTATTGTTGACCCTGGCTACACGATTAGTATTACTGAGATTAAAACTGGCAATAATACTGACAGCATATGTATCAGTATCTCTATTTAATTTATGATGCTCGTCATCATCTAATTCATTCCATCAATATTCCATTGCCACAATTACACGAGCCTCACTTAGGCAATATCACTGACAGTCAGTGTATTAGCAGTATTACTGACAGTATTTTCTATATTTGGGCCCTAAACGATCAGTATTTCTGTCAGCATCACCTGATAAATGTGCACGCTGTCAGCTGTTGATTAACTTTATTAACTGAACTACGTGTAACTCCTTGCTAACGTTGCGCTCCAAATTCAGACAATTGGACGACATGTGCTTCTCTGTCAGGAGGGCTTATGCTTACTGTGGCACATGAATCTTCAATGGATTGGTAGCCTACACCTAACTTACCTGTAACCGGTCCGTTTTCGAACTGGGATTTGAGTTAATTGCTGGCGTCACTGGCGTCCCATTTATTCGCAAACTGGTTTTTTTTTCAGATGTCACCTGTCCTCTTTCATAATTTTCTTGTTGCCAAACGCGAAACGTTGTTCGTTAACAAATTCATCTTTTGAATTTAAGGTCAGGTGGCACTCGCTTCTTATTCGTGCTTTCTTCGGAAAATGGCACGAATGATTTCCACGAAATAAAATAGGGTTTCTATAGAACAAGGCTACAAACGAGTTCTCAACTTTTATTTGTTTATTTTGGAGGTATATGTACAGTATGTCAATTAAACAAAACCTGCTCATTCGTTGCTGTAGCATAATGATAATCTTCGCATTTCTGTAACTAACTTAATCTATTGGTTATTTTTTAAACAAATACGAAATAAGAAATTATGCTTAGCTACAAACAGATGCCAGGTTATTGTTCAGATTCGGAAAACGAATAGGTTTTTAACCTCAGGATGCACCTTAATTCAACTTTCCCAGGGTTGTAGCTCCGCAGGTGTCACATCTAAACAAACAAGTTCATTTCCTTCCCATGCCGGAAGTGGCAGAATAGATTTATAAAAAAAGCGAACGTTCTTTCAAAGTCAAAGTGCTAGGGTTTCCAATTAACGCAATTAACAGAAACTGAGGATGTTTTCATGTGATTAATTCCTCGAAGAAATGCTTTTTTGAGGATTTTGATCTCTTGCGACAAATGCGTTTGAAAACGTTTCCGTCTTGAGATGTTTGTTTCTCAATTTTAAGAAACAGTGGAAGGTATAAACCGTATAATATTTTCCCCCATGAAAAAGCAAAAATGGCAAATGTAGATAGAATGCGTTTATATATATTTTAATATACAGGGTGTTCCGGTAAAGCATTGACAAATTCATAGGGTAGGTAGCTGGTGATATGAGAAGACAAAAACACCAAAGAACATGGGGTCGCAAACGATTCCTTCACATAGCAAGTTGCACATGAATGTTGTTTTAGAGTGATTTTAGAGTGTTGAATTGGGAATCCCTAGCCAAACTTAGTCTTGTGAGACCAGTGATTGACTGATGAACAAAGTCACATTAAGATTTGGCCTTTTGTAATAACCTTGAACTCGGGTAGTTCAATTAAAAATGAAACTTTAGAATTAAAGAATTTTGCCCTAATTAGGTCTCACTAGTCTCAGTTAGTTAACAGGTCACTGGTGTGCGTTGTAAAGCTGTAAAGAATTTGGCCATCCAGAGTGCGACATGGAGGAACTATTTTCATTTGCTGAACTTATCGATATGCACCTACTGTATGGACAAGTATGAGGAAACGGGAGAGCAGCTCAGCGGTTGTACACAGAAATGTACCCCAATCATCGTCAACCCAGTCATGCAACATTTGCCACAGTTGATCGCCGATTATGTGAAACTGGCACTGTGCAAGTGGTACGTGCCAATGTAGGTATAATGAGAACTGTGCGAACACCTGCATTTGAAGATGTGCTGATGCGATTTCACAACAACCATCAACAAGCACGCGTGCAGTTGCACAGATTATGGGTGTTCCCCACGTGCGTGTATGGGATGTACTACATGAGCACCAGCTACTACCATACCACAGACAGAAAGTTCAACCACTCCTGCCAAATGACTATGGCCCCTGAGAAGACTTCTGCCAGTGGTACCTTCAACGCCACAATGCCGACCAACACTTCCAATCGTCCATTATGTTTACCGACGAGGCATCTTTCACCAGAGATGGGATTCACAATTTTCGTAACACCTACATGTGGAGTTGGGATAATCCTCATGCACTTCTCTGTCGCGGACATCAGCAACGTTTCAGTGTAAAAATTTGGGCTGGCATTATCGCAGATCGTCTCATCGGGCCATACATGTTACCTCAACGTCTTACAGGCAACATCTACTTAACATTTCTACACGAGGTACTGCCAGACTTATTGGATGACGTTCCATTAGCCGTCATGCAACGCATTATCTTCCAACATGATGGGGCTCCTGCACATTTCAGTATGGGTGTCCGCCAACACCTTAATCAAACATTTCCAAATGGGTGGATTGGAAGGGGTGGACCCATCAGTTGGCCTGCACATTCTCCAGATTTGACTCCAGTTGATTTCTTTCTGTGGGGTCATGTTAAATCGTTGGTGTATGACACTCCAGTCAACACGGAGGAGGACTTGGTGGCACGTATTGTAGATGCGTGTGGACGTGTCCAGGCATGGCGGGTATTTTTCATCGCGTCAGAGATACCATGTTGCGTCGCTGCCAAGTGTGCATTGATGTTCATGGTCGCCATTTTTAGCAGTTGCTCTGAAATGTTATCATTTGTGTTGAATTTTTGCAAGACAAGTCATCTTCATTAAATGCATTTATTCTTGAAGGAATCGTTTGCGAACCCATGTTCTTTCGATGTTTTTGTCTTCTGATATCACCAGCTACCTACCCTATGAATTTGTCAATGCTTTACCGGAACACTCTGTATACTGTTTTTGGATGAATGGATGAATAACTGTTTAGCACGTGCTAAGCTGGAATAATATTTTGCTGATGTAGTTGGTTTTATTTTTCCTGTTGTGTTTTATTCACACTGCATGCACAGCCGTTTTTTGATGACAAATTCATGATAATAATAAGGTGACTAATGGGGAATAACAAAAACAGTATTTGTCAGCAATATGTACTTTGAAAGTGTCTGCCAGCTTGCATTAGTTGAATGTTGCATCACTGAGTGTAAAAGTGTCACTTTTGTTGAATAGGGCATTTCTGCTTTGACTATTTTTGTTGAGTGCTATTCAGCATTTAGTATTTAAGCCGTGTGAAATTTTGTTGTATTTCACATTGTGAATGTAGGCTTGCAAGGAACCAAGAATTTTCTTGTGATCTTATTGAATATTTTGTTTCAGTAGTTTAATTCTACAATCTGTTGTAATAAGAATATTAGCAAGGGACATATACTCAATCTTTGGATGCTGAAAAAAGGGTGGTTAAAAACTAAATTATAAAAAACAGTCAAAATAAGGAGGTACAACTCCATTTATTAATCATCAAAACTACAAAGAAAAGTATTTACACTTGCAGTTAAAATATTAAAACTGGTAATTGTTTCATTTAAAGCAATGACAATATTCCTTAACTCAGGGGAATAGTCATTCTAATCTATCGACTCGCATTCAGATTCTGGTATTTCTTTCCATAATCTGTCAATCGTTGTTTTAGAAGAATCATCTTTTGATGAATCCTCTGGTGTAGGGTTACGGCTGTCATAAAGTATAATAATTTTATTGTCGTCCATGCTGTCATCGTCATCTTCATGTTCATCTGTAGATTTTGCTTTGCGCTCGCAAATGAAAATAACTTCATCTTTAGAGTTATTAGCTTTATCAGGTTGTTGCTCTGTTTTCAAAATTGGCAAGCTAAAAATAAAAAAATCGGTTGTTTGTTATAAAGGTATATGTGCATTCATGCTTGCAAAATCAGCTAAGATATACAAAATAACAATCAAATGCTTTATTCATTTTTTTTTCACATCTGTATAGTCCCGGCATTTTCCAAGTGAAAATATGACTCTTAAACTATTATCGTGCAGTTTTTTATTAAATAAAATGTTGTTATAAATGTCAATGTTCCTGATATTATTCTGTATCCCTTAGTTGGTATCCTAGCTGTGTTAATACATGTTAATGTGTAACGTAACCGTAATGTGTCCATACTTCCGTAATACATGTACATCAGTTATGCCAATTCACACATCTGTACTGTATCCGTGATATAATAAGTTCTCATATTAATACGAATTGGGGTACCTTACTCATAGCATACATCGAAAGTATTTAGCTATTTTTGGAAAGCGTTACATGTTAAGTGAATATGTGATTGACATTTTCAATCTCTCAAACCCATTCAAACAATCAATTAAATAAAGCTTGGTCATTGTTCATTGTTAACTCCAAAGAATGCCTAAAGAGTTCTCGGTTTTATTTTAATTTTTATGTGTGGTACTTATTTGTAATGGAGATTGTGATACGTGTTTTTATCAGAGTGACTAAATTAAGAGCCTACTTTTTGGCTTGGAAAATGCTTTCAGTTGCTTTTGGCAATAATACGTATTTCAGTTTTTTTTTTTCATAAATAAACTACAAAATCAAAACTACATTACCACAATATAGGCGTACAGAGTATACAATATGTAAGCAACATACAATATTATACTATAATATGACACTGTGTTTCTGTACAAGTAATGACATGCTGATTGCATTTTCTTCTTGAAAATTCATTGTGCTAGGAAATTGTAAACTACAAGGATGTATAGGGTTTGAGTATAAGAGATAAAAATTTAATTACCTGGATTTAAGAAGTTCCTCCATAAGTATGGTTACACCACTGCTTGCACATTTTGATATTTATTTTTAAAAAATTTCCGATTTTTATCTCAAAAAATATGCATGACTGCACGTAGTGCTCACCTTTGAAAGCGCTGTTGACAAAGACATTTGTATTCCACTGTCACAGGTGGGTGTTATGTGCGTCATTTGTGGTATTATTAAAAAATGACAAATAAAAGAAAAATATCAAACATCAGCAATATTGAATTTATCTTGTCAAAATGCGGAGGACAAAAATTATCAAAACGAACTTGAAAAATCGTTGAAAGGATGTTTGCTAAGCTTTGCGTTTCTCATCTTCGGCAAAATTCACTGGTTGCAAACAACAACTTGCAAACAACAATCAGTAAGTGCAATTTTTTTTGTATGCTTCATATTTTGTGGTTTTTAAAAATTTATCTCTAGTGATCCAGAAATGTGATCCAGAGATGACTTTTTATATACTACTTGCTATGTATGTTTCTACATGTATGTTTGTGAAATATTGCCTGCAACGATATACATTATTTTTCATTTCTAATATATTTTGTCGGCACATTTTTAAGATCGCAAATGTTTAAAAAAAACTAAATTAAAAGCATAATTTCTTGGCGCACAAAAACCTATACATGTACTTAACTTCAATCAGTTTTGAGTTGGTTTATGTAATTTTCAAATACATTTTGCAAACCATAATTGTGTACTTAATTTTGTAGCTATTTATTTTAAAACAATATTTTCAACAAAATTCAGAACATTTGATTGATGCCCAACTAATGGATGCTATATATTGCACAATACCACACGTTTTTGCTAAATTACAATCGTTAGGTACATGTATGTTTTCCTCTTAACTGCACAATCAAAAGTATCCAGGCAAATAAATTCGTAAATTGTATTCCGAGGAATTTTTTTTTATCTGTTTTTACCTTCATGTACATAGCTGCAATTCTACTGATGTAATGCATAACGATATGCTGTATTTTTATTCTAGCTGTTTAATTTTGATTCTGGGGGCAAAGAAATAAAGCAATAATGAGCCAAGAAGGGTCGTTTCTAAAGACTGCTGCCATGCAGATTGCTGCAGGAGGTTCAGCAGGATTTGTGGAAGTTTGCTTGATGCATCCTTTGGACTTGGTGAAAACGCGCTTCCAGATACAAAAATCAGGAGGTTCTCCTACGGACCCTTACCATTATACTTCAATTGTGGACTGCTTTAGGAAAATGTATCGACATGAGGGGTAAGTCAAATAATTTTTTATTGAAAATCATTACATGTATTCCAGTGAAGATGTTTTTCCTTTTAATTTCAAGTTAAAATATTTTGTTAAATTAGCTCACCTGAAAAAATCTATAAATAACTTTCCAGGTAACACAAATAAAATTGTGATGCTGCATATTTACTTTAAAAAATTTGTGCACAAATTAATTGGATATTCTTAGTGAAACTGACTATGGTAAACCGCATTGAAAATTCCTGATATGCTTTAGTGTTTTTAAACTATCAATTACAAATTTTCATTTAATTGTACCATGCAAGCACATGTCCTTCCTCATCAATGTAGGGCCTAAACAATAAATTCTAAAACTATAACATTTTCCTGGAATGTACCTTTGAAACGAAAATCATCCTATAAGAAGGTATTTTGTTGAAACATCCCCTCTGAGGGGGATAACCGTAGGGGTTTTCTGTCAAATCTTTTCTGGGATAATGTTTTCTCTGAGCCCTTCCTGATAGAACATTAAAGATTGTGAGACATCAGGAATTTTCACTGAGTCGAGTACAGGAACTCGAAATGGTGCAGCGAATAGCTGTTAGATTTGTCCCAAAAAAATTGAAATATTTTTTCTGATAAGGGTGCTCTATTGTACGAGTATATCATTAGTGGTAGTGATTCACAAATATTTATGGAAGAAATTAGAGGATAGCAAGACGGAAGTCTCAATGAATGGTTCTTCAAAAATTAATAAGAAAACGAAGAAGAAAACATGTAATGCAAGGTTGCCAAACAGAGAAGCCCTGAATTAGGTCTTCATGTAACAATTTTTTCACATGTCTTACATTTTTATAAATAATTTTAAATAAACAGGATATTGGTAGACGATCAGTTGTACATTTAGGAAAATAAATTGAGCAAGTATTATAAGTATTTAAAGCGAAAATGTAGTAGTAAGTTTTTTGGATGTTTGGGCATGGTGGGCTGCAGTGATATTGGGGTCCACAATTTCGTGGTGAAACCTAGCAAATCTATGTTTATCATTAAAACTGATAATATTGCAGATGTTTTCATCGACATTACTGGTATTCAAAATATAACAAAAGTTGTGGTGAAATTTCACCTAGGAATGATATTCTTCTAAGTACTTTGTTTGCCCTAAGGTGTTGTCAGCTCATTTTTCTTTTTATTATAGGACGGCATAAAATACACTTAAGTGCAAAAAAATTCGACTCACCATCCTGTCTCAGGAAAAAAATTTTTTTCTCAGCAACGAAACGTCCGATTTAAAATCGGAAAATTGCGTTTTGTAAACACGTTAATGTTCTTTAATGATTAATTAATTTGCATAAACGTCCTTGAAGCAACCCGAATTTGCATTATTGATGACATTTGCATTCTTGTACCCTGGTGGCTATAAAAGTGTTTGTGAATGCAATTTGATTATCAGAACTTAATTACACTTAGCACATATCCAGCCATATTGTTAATTAATGGTTTCTCG